>WHPX01000035.1:0-108764 GCA_011057435.1 Actinia equina
TCGCCAATTCTCTTTTACCTAACCTCGCAATAAAAATATGGATAGGTCTGAATATAATAACTATTCATAGTAATGGTAACAAATAATGGTTTGACAAGCATTGATAATCATAGCACATAACGATAATCACAGCACATAACGATACCATAACAACATACTTCTAAAATGATCAGCTAGTGATAACATTAATGCTAGTGCTCCCTTGTTGTCACCATGACGATAAGGCAGACAGAGAACAACTGCCTCAGTGCCAGCAATCCTTGGGGCCCTAAGAACACCATACACATTGGTTCCCTGTATAACCCCAGGATCATTTGGGCCAGGTAAAGGAACTTGAACTGTGAAATTTTGTCGGTAGGTTTGCAGGCCAATCTCTGACATTTTTCTGGAAAGCCAGTCCACTGGGATAGTCTTTCTGTCAATTGAAAAATCACAAACCAGAAAAGTTTTTACAAAAAGACTTTGAGAGGATTTAATGATTTATTTCTTCTCAATAGAGCACATGGAATTGTCATCACAACAATGTTTTCCCATTACACACACCACATGTCATTCTCTAGTGAGTATCATTTTCTTGTTTAATTTGTGCACATAGAAATATAATAACTCAAACAAAGAATCTTATTCTCTAGAGAATGACATGTGGTCTGAAATGGGAAAACAGTTTGCCCAAGGTAAGGGGTCTGTAAAGTGACTCTACAGTCGCATAAGTAGACACATGAATATGGATAAACTTTGAAGAAAGAATTTCATTCTCTAGATAATGACACATGGTCTGAAACTGGGAAAACAGTTTGCCCAAGGTAAGGGGTCTATTTAGTAAAGTGACTCTCCAGTCCAATTTTATTCTCTAGAGAATAATATGTGGCCTCAAATCGGAAAACACTGAAAAAGTCTCTTGGATACAGTCAACCCAAAAACCATTTTCAACTTACAGCTGATCTTTATTCATATTTTCAAGCTCTGTGAATATTCTCCTAGCCATCTTCTGGTTGTGGTACTCGGACTGAACTTGACCCGGTAAAAGTGCATTCTCAGAAAAATATGTTCTGCTATTGAATGATGAATCTGATAGCACACAAAACCAGATTATACCGACCAAATAACTCAGAATGCTAGGAAAGAAATACAAAAAAATATAGCTTATTTTTACTATTAATGCCAAGCGATTTCAAAAACACACAGGCATTGAAAATCTTCTTCATAATCTCCTCTAAAATGGGTTACAGTATAGGTTAATATAGGTTTATTATAATTTAAGGTCAAATTATTATATTTTCTGTTTGATCACCTTCTACTAGTGTGCAAACAATATAACCATGAAACTTTAGTAATACTAAATAGCACAATTTCATGCAAATTCCATTGTTTTCTATTGTTTAATTAGCACTATTTGTACTATTTAGTAATTAGTGTTTCACAGACAAATTATTGTTTGCACTCTAACACGCCAGCTATCTTTTTTATTCTTTGTTTCTCATAGACAGGGTCATAGACTACAAAGTCAGTGCTTAACTATGGTTTTGATAGTGCAGTTTTTGTATGACTGTAAAAGTTCAGTGCCGTGCCATGACTGTGATGTTTTCTAGAATTTTAATTGGCTGTTTTGTTTCTCGAGCAATGTGATTGGTCCGCACCGTGTTTATGCCATGTTTTGGGTATTTGATTGGATGGAGTGTGAATTCTCGAGCAATGTGATTGGTCCGGCGTATTCCTAACCGTGTCAAGAACGTGTTCGTGCTGTGAGCTTTTCACAGTCATACGAAAACTGCACTAGCATGTGGCATGGTAGGACCATCACTTCCTGTATGAATATATTTTGGGGGAGAGGACTTATGATGGAGGGGCAAGATTAATTGGGTTCATATTTCCTTTTTTCATGCTTTATTTGTACATTCTAGGTTTATGTATACAATTGGTTTGGATTAGTAATGATGAAAAGGTAAATTATACACCGTGAAAAGATGAAAAAACTTAGAAACTTGGTTTGGATTAATTTATTATCTGACTTATCAAGCCTCACCTTAGTTTGGCATAGTGTTTGGTGAGCAATATTCCAGCCTGCTTTCTGCCTCTAGTATCTGATAATATACCCATGCGGTTTCTAAATAGGATGATAATCATGATAATGATTTATGATTTATATAGCACCCTTTATATATGGATATATAAATCATTTCTTTATGCAATTTACAAGCATGATAGATGGTTAATATGAGGGTAGTTTCTGCAAGGGTTTCTTTACGTCCTCAGTGGTTTTTTTACGTCCCTCCGATATTGGATAGTAATGATGAAGTATGGAGAGCCACTTGAAAATCTAACCATTAGTAGATGGAATTATGAAGGCAGCACTTGCTCCTCAGTTATATTAAGACCCTGAGTGTTGGACCAGCCGGGACTCGGTCCACGACCTCCTGCACGAACGTCTGATGCTCAACCAACTGAGCCAACCGGTTAAAACAAACGAAATAGATAAACAAAACCGATAAATCGTTTAAAATAATCACGTCAGTCTTCCTCTCCCTACCCACTGCACCACCCCTATTCATACCAGGACAAACAAATATAATAAATTTCTTTATCATACCTTGCAGTGACGAAAGCCTTTGAAATATATAACCTATTCTGGATAAACTGGTAAAATTTTGAGGTCAAAAATAAAATAATTATAAATGTTTCGAAAAGTCTTCACATTTGCGCGCTGTCCGCCATCTTGGATTTGAAACCCGGCGCGGTTACTCAATACTGAGCATGCGCAGCAATGACCTCACCTCGCAAGGCCTTATGGGTTCTTAGTCAATGGTTTCAAAATGGCGTTCAGGAGTGTGGTGAGGTGGAGGAACTTTCCACGGCATTTTCAGGAAATCTTCAAGGTAAACTACAATTTCTGAACGCTAAAATACTTATTGAATATTATCCTATAAGCTAGCCATTTTTGAGGATATTTTATCAAAAGGTTCCTACTCGTTAAAACAATTTTTCCCTGCTACCTAATTTAGAGCTCAACTTTTCTTGATTTTTGCCCTTTACACCGGTGTTTTACTTTAATTCCTATCATTTGTCTCCATTAGACTAGAAATATTTCTTTAAAGTTTAATTTAATGCCTCTACTTTGTGTTTATGTGGTGGTTTTCTTGTATTAACATTGCTGGATTAATATCAGACGCGTTTAGAAATTCCGTGTCGTTGTCGTTGTACACTGGAGTTGCATAACATTATGGAGTACTTATTTGTACATAAATCCTTTAGATATGCCGATCCCGACTTCTCTTCTTGAATATATGTCAAAAAATATCAAGATATACTAGTGTGTGTCAGGAGTAGAGTTTGTTATACGTTTAGATAAATGTCAAGTATAATTATCTGTGCATATCTACTCACTATTAATGTTCATAATATCTAATAATATCCCCCTATCGATCAATCATTTATCTATGTTCTCAATTAACTTTATTACCTTTGTATAGTTTGGAAGTCTCGGCTTATTAAGCCGTAGTGTCTTACGATAAATAGATTTTTCTTTTAAAATTTAGATTTTTTTCTACATTTCAGGCCCAAACTCGACTTTCAAACACACAAGTTCAAGCTGCACCAAAAACCAAGGTACAGATTGACCCTTATCATTATCCCTTTATACAACATGCAACTTTTGTGCACAAATTAAGCCTTTTTGGAATATATTTTCTATTTTTTACCAATTATTGTTTGGTGTCACTAGACACCATTTCCTGTTCTGAAATGTTTGAGCTTTTTGGTTGACAGCACCATTTCTTGTATGTGAGTACAGTCGTTGGTTATCTCCTTAGAGGGTTTTTCTCTGTGTTCTTCAGATTTCCTCCCTCCACAAAAATCAGATCCTAAATTTGAAAAAAACAAATTTCATAAACGGAGATTTTTAATTGGCATGTTTTGGCAAAACATTTACCATCTTCAGAAAGAAGAAGACGTTGGCTAGCATTTTGCCAAAACATTTGAGTAAGAACCTCAGTTTAATAAGTTTACTTGTTTATTTTCTTTTAATTGCTACACATACAATGCTTCGCTTTTAAGATCATTTGGAAACTTCTAAATTCCAATTCAATCTTTGGGCTTTCACCTAGTTGGAGCCTAGCTCTGTTGTGATTGTCCAACGCTGTGATACACAGCTGTAACAGCTAAAACTTAATAGAAACATGTAATGAGATCCAAAGACTCTTATCAGCTGATTGAAACCAGGCAATGGAAATAAAGCTTGACATACAGTACAAGTTCAAATCCAATTTAATTTTTTCCTAATTTTTGTAGGCAACTGCTTGGGTGACATTGGGAGCCCTAGCCACTGGTGGCCTGGTAACTGGTTATGTATTGCAACCAGATGTCAATGCCGAAGAGCTGGAACTTCATCCCCCTAAGTTACCATGGAACCACAGAGGGTTATTAAGTTCTTTAGATCATGATGCGTAAGTACTTACTGTTCTAAAGATTTGTATTGCATGCTTAAATCTTCGGCGAAAATGACCTTGAGATTAGCAAAGCAATCATACGAGCATATAAAAATCTGCAAGGAGGCCCTGCTGTGGCCTAAGGAGCACCCTGCATATTGCTGTTACGAGAGATACTGCTAGCCAGCAATACATCATTTTGAACTTTGATTAGGGAATTCATGGGCATTGTTCACATGCATCCTTTCTACACTGTATCTTTTCAAACTGTATCTTTAATTTCTTAATATAATTATAACTGCAGCATCCGACGAGGCTTTCAGGTCTACAGACAAGTATGTGCAGCATGTCATAGTTTAAACAGAATAGCCTTCCGTCACTTGGTGGGAGTTTGTTACACTGAAGAAGAAATGAAAGCAATAGCTGCAGAGGCAAGACAATATTATGTTTCTAATCAGTCGCCACTACTAACTCTCTCCTTCAGGGTTTTCATTAGGGGTTGGGGATCTGAGAATACTCTGGTAACTGATCAAAATTCTCTGGCTTAAACTACTTCTAATAGCTTCGTATTTAGTGTTCACTTTGTGCACATCACTTTCCAGCTGTTCATTATCTAGTTCTATTATTTCAAAACTAAAACCTTCTCCCTAATCCCTAGTATTTCTGTCATTAACTCTGAAGAAGACTTTGTTCTCAAAATATTTCTTTATATATTATTAGTATGATATAGAAGATGGCCCAGATGATGAAGGCAATATGTTTACAAGACCTGGAAAGGTAAGTCTTCTAAGTTCCAAACCACTGAAAAAGTTCATTGCAGTAATTACAAAGAAATAGTGATCTTCACATGTTTAGAGCGTGATATCATTTCTATTCAACAGTTTTCATATCAAATTGCAAACAAGCGCATCGGCAAGCGATATGAAATGGAAAATGAGTGAATAAAAAAGATATCAGTCTCTTAACACGTGATAATTTGCTTATTACACATTTAGGGAGTTGATACAATAACAAAAGTCACAGTTTCCAATTTATCGTGAAGTGATATCATATCACTTCAGTGGTATGGTTTTATTCAAGACTTTATCACACTGATATTGAACCTAAATGTGGAATAAACAGAAGAAGATATAACTAGCTAAAAACTAGTGTGAGCTGCGTCGGTGTTTCTAATGAAACAGTAATGATGAAAGTGTGACTCCGACGAAGGATTAGCGTCCGAAATGTCAGTTTTTTCATCTTTTTCACGGTGTATAATTTACCTTTTCATCATTACTGTGGAATAGACATGTGATAATTTGTTTATTGCACATTTATGGTTGATACAAAAAACAAAACTCACAGTTTCCAATTTACCATGAAGTGATATTGTATCACTTCACTGATATGATTTTATTCAAGACATTATCACACTGATATTGAACCGAAAAGTGTAATAAAATGAAATAACAAATGACTTGATAACCATGCCTTTAAAACATTTTCTTTTATGGAACAGCTTTCAGATGTATTCCCAGATCCGTACAAAAATGAAGAGGCAGCCAGAGCAGCTAATGCTGGTTAGATTTCTTATCAAGTTCTTCTCTTTGACTCAATCCCACTCTCTCTCTCTTCCTTCCTCTGTACAGCATTATTAGTAAACACAATATTTTTCAGCATAATATGTATGTATAGCATTAGCCTTTCTAAGGTTGAGTACTAAACTTGGTCAAATTGGATTGACAGTGCATTTTGGAATTGGGCCAAACAATAAGATAAGTGTGTTTCCTTTTGCATGAGAAAAATAATTGGGTTTGGTAGGTCGGAAAATTAAGTTAAAAAAATTAAGGTCAGTTGCGTAACAGGAAACACACTTATTTTTTTGTTTGGCCTTGTCTTATGCCATTTTGTGAAACCGCTGTATGTCCCCTAAGCCTCACAAATTTTTTCACTGCAATGTCAACTCCACTCAGTCTTCTTCTCAACCTTGGAAAGACTAACACTTAATGCAATGTTTTTCTTTTTTTCAATAGGTGCCTTACCTCCAGATCTTAGTTTACTCAATCTTGCAAGACATGGAAATGAGGTGACGTCAATATACTTAATAAAATAGTAACCACATGATTGGTCATACAGGGCTTAAAATTGTGGCTGGACTTCAGACAATGTCTGCTCAGAATTAAAAACTTCAAATCTTTGCATTCTGGCCATTTTGACCAGTAACGTTGAGCCAGAAATGAGGTATGACCAAGTTAAAAATCATGTGAACGGCAACTTAACAAGCCATTATTTCAAGCTCTGTCATGATGTTTTACAGGCTTCATTTCAATTTGGTCAATATTTCAGTGGTTCTATTGAGTGCAGATGAATCTATCATGAACCCAAACCCTATTGCGTTAAAAGGCAAATTATATGATTCTGCACATAAATTAGGGTTTTCAATAGAAGCTTGCAGCCGGCTAATCTTGCCTGGTGATTTTACATGAAATCAGCACCTATTTTGATTAAAAGTTCCCCAAAATTTAAGGAAAGAATGAAGAAATATTAGCTTGCTGCTCTAATGCGCTGCTTCCCGCCTACCTATTAGGTTTTGCCGCATACTCAAGCTGGTATTGAAAGCCCTGATAAATGAATAGGACTCTTAAAATGACCCTGTCAAACATTATTTGATTTAATGTTATAATGTTTTCTGCAGGACTACATTTTCTCAATATTGACTGGTTATTGTGATCCTCCTGCTGGAGTAGACATCAGGGAAGACCTGTATTTCAATGCTTACTTCCCTGGACAAGCTATAGCAATGGCACAGGCCTTGTACAATGATATCATTGAATATGAAGATGGTAAGTTGTCACAGAACCATTGGTATTCGTATAGGAAATCGCACGATCTCGAGTGCAATTTGGAAATTAATAGACACGAGTAATGTTTTGAAAGTTCTTGTAATTGCACGAGCCTTTAGGCGAATGTAATTAGAGAACTTTCAAAACATTACGAGTGTCTATTGATTCCAATTTGCATGAGAAGATTGTGCGATTTTTTGTTTATAGTTCACTCTACAAAATTTCAGTAAAAAATGCGAAGCGA
Organism: Actinia equina; assembly: GCA_011057435.1. Taxonomy (NCBI): domain Eukaryota; kingdom Metazoa; phylum Cnidaria; class Anthozoa; order Actiniaria; family Actiniidae; genus Actinia; species Actinia equina. Next base: position 7,488 of record WHPX01000035.1, read on the forward strand.
CGCCGTTCATTTTGTCTTCTTTGCGGCCGATTTTCAGTCCATCGCGCAACTGAAATGCATAAAAAAGATTAGTTCTTATGGCTTTAAAATTTTATTCATGTTTTTTAAGTAGAAAATGATTGAAAATAATTGTTTTGACATTGTTGTCATACCAAGTTAATTCGGTACTCCTACGGAGTACAATTAACGCTATCATTGTACTCCTCTCGACCAATCAGAGTCGAGTAATTTTGTTGAGTGTACTATAAGTCTTGTAATTCTGAAATTAGTAATATTGTAGGAAAAAATTATGAAAATTTCAAATCCTTTGTTGTCTTACAGGTACCCCGGCATCTGTAACTCAGCTAGCTAAAGATGTGTGCACATTCCTTAAGTGGACAGCAGGTATATTACTTGTATTATCGGTTGCTTCTCAGGGTTGTATCTGGGGTGGGGAATGGGTGTGCTAGGGTTGCTGTAACCCTTCTTTCCATTGGCTTTCAATTCGTCCTAGAAAGGGTATAGATGAAAATTATTCTGCGTAAATCTAGTTACCTGACCAAATAATTGTGTGTTGGGTTGTTTTTTGTTTTTTGTTTTAAATTCTTGGTGGAGGTAGCGGGTTGATGATTTTTGAGTTAGCCATTGTGTAAAGACAAAATAGGTAATTTTTATTTTATTTATTTTTTGACAGAACCTGACCATGATGATCGCAAGAGAATGGGAATGAAGGTATGTATTATTTCCCTTTCTTCTGCTGTAATGATTAGCATAACGATGGCAACCATTCTTTTACATCCTATTCTTCCTTCTAAAGTTATCCTTAATGCTCCACAGGCTATCATTATCCTGTCTCTGGTCATGGTAGCATCTTATTACTACAAGCGCCACAAGTGGACTGTCCTCAAAAGCCGTAAAATAGCCTATCGTCCTTCACCTCACTCCTAATGTCGTCTTGATATAATTATGATCCTATTCTGCTCTAAATCATTCATAGAGCCTAGCTTTCTTTTCAAAAGCAGTCATTTTCTGCGATGTTAGTGTACAGAGTGAAGGGTGCAAAATCTCTGTTGACCAGAATTTTTAAGATCTTGTAAATGGATTTGTAACCTTATCATGTATGTTTTAATCATGAATGAACAGATGTTGTTGTCATATTGAATAAAAGATTAAGTTTATCATTGGTTTTGTCATTACACTGTTGTACAATTATTATCCGTTCATATACCATTCTCAAAGCTATTCTAAAAGCGACCTAACAGAAATTCTAAAGTTTAAATTACACTTGTTGTCAATACAATAAACCCTTTCAACCTCGGCGTCGTGTGTTCCCATTTCAGATCCTGTAAGTATCATTTCTTGGCCGTCATGGATCGATCTAAACTAGGTCGCATGTGTGTGAACGCTAATCGTGCCAGCTGGGTGCCTTTGAACGTATACTCCTATCCATTTGGGATGCGTTTGTGATAACTAAACGGAACTTGACTCGGTAAATTTGATCTATTTCGAAGTTTATCATTTGCTATGGAATCATGATTTTGGGATTTTTACTTTTTATTTATTAAAAAAAGGACCATACTTTCAGACAGAGAATGCTGAACCGTCGTATGGCAGCGCAAAGCATCTACGCCTACGTTGGAGATTTTGGAACGCGCGGAAGGAACGAGCGTGCGTTCAAAGCCATTGGCCTCGAAATAAAATTTTTGAGTTTGCTGGTCATAGCAAGGGGTTGATCATCTACGGTCTAGGGGCCCACTATCCTCTCCCTTAGGCTTCGGTCGAGCTTCCTGATCAGCCTGTAAGTCCTCGGATAGCGGTGTCGGGGTCGAAATCTCCGGCGTAGCCGTAAATGCTTCGCGTTGCCATACGACGGTTCAGCACTCGATGTCTGGAAGTATGGTCCTTTTTTAAATAAGCAAAAAGTAAAAATCCTGATAAACACTTCGAAAAATCTGCCTGAATAAGTTTACTTTTTTAATGTAGTAATGTAGGGGATTGATACACTTTTCACATTATTTTATTCATTTGCTGTATTCAAATATATTTACATTTGCTAATTTCTAGTATAAAAATTTTTAACTCAGGATCACAAAAATTACCCCCAACTTCCCCAACTTTATACTACGGTAAAATCTTCAACATAAAACTATATCTTATGTAATTTTTCGCAAATTCCACTAGAATCTAAACTACTTAGTAACTATTAGCATTATATTACAGTGAGAACACTCAACTGTAAGGACCAAGTTTTTTTGTTATTATTTCAAACCCTCTAGAATAAAGTATAGGTCAAATACACCGAAAGAACAAAATAAATCTTATTTCCAATGGATTGGCTCAAGAGTACCCTGCGAGCGAAGGGTCTCCTTCTAACTCCTCGCCCGTAGAGGAGTTAAAAGGAGACTCTGCTCGCAGGGTAGCTCAAGAGATGATTTACAGTAAGTTATGTGCATTTTTAAAAAGCGACAAAAAACTCAGTTTTGTTAGCGGTTTGAGTGTCCTCACTGTAACTCCTTATAAACTTAGACAGTATCTAACTTCATATGTTTGATTTTTACCCTCACCCAACACCATGTTGCCCTCGGTTCCAGTGGGATTTTTTCCCGCGGATTTACTGAAAATCCCTCTGGAACCCAGACTAACTCAATATTGAACTCAATAATTTTCCTAGGTTTTGTAAGAGAAGCATATTAAGAATAGGAGAGACATTCCTCGGCTGTGTCCTGACTTCAATCAGCTCAAAGGTTGTTTCAAAGTTTGATAAAATCACATAAATATTCAATTCGTAATCACCGTAAGTTTCCTATTTTCATTGATCCTGTGGTAGCGCTATTAGTAGTTGACAGATAAAGTGTTTCCTAGATAAATACCTAAATATATGTGAAACAGGACAGGCATTCCTCAAGGCAGTGTTTGTTGTGTTATATCTATCTCTTGACTTCAACCAGTTCAGCTCAAAGGTCATTTCAAAATTTTGATTAAAATCACATAAATAATCACTTTCTGACTACCATATTTAAGTTTCCTATGCAGTTTTTCATTGTTCCTGTTGCAATAGTGGACAGGAAGTACAACAGTGAGAAATTTACTTTGCACAAAATAGTGTTATGTGTATAGTGTCTACACTTGTGTAACAGCTGTGCTATTTTTGTCTCCTTCATGTGACATTTATTTACAAATTGTCTGTTTTGGAGTTGCATCCTTATTACTTCGATTTTGGTATTCTCCTAGATATGTGTTGACGGCAAATGGGACAGTGTTCAACCTTCAGCGCACAAGCCATACATAAATCCCTACAGAAAGTACAAAGATTACATTTTTGATGAGGCATAAGCACTACTAAATGCCCTTACAAACAGTCCCAACATTTGATCTTACAGTTTAGCCAACATTTTTAGCTAACTTTATGACCCAACCATGATAAACTGTCACCAAATTGATCCCCAAAAAATGTTGGGACTCTTTATCAGGTCCTTGAATGATAACATTGAAGTGTGAAGTGGCTTGCCTGTGATAAGTCATTCAATCAACTTACCTGTGTTGGCATGGTAACAGTATGGTGTCAATAACTTTTTCAAAGCATATTTTACATGGGTCCCCTGAGATGCTTTCTGTTTTTATGGCAGCCATCCTGATATGTCTGCAGAAAAGCAAAATACATATTTATTAATGGTTACATTTTGAAACATTCTGCATACTTTTTGATTTCCCAACTCTACGTTGTTGCTTGTTAGTTCTCTTCAAGGGTTTTTCTCCAGGTTCTCTTGTTTTTCCTTCTTCTGCAAAAATCAATTATTGCTAAATTCTAACTCATACTTTCGGCAGCCTAATTAGTCTAGAAGCTAAGTCTAAAAAGAGGCTTATTTTTCAAGTTGGCTGCACCCCATGGGTGGCCAAGGTTTCTTGGTATCATTTTAAAGCTTGAAGCCTGTAGATTACGAATCTGCTTGTCGCCACTTGAAAAAAGTGTCCAAACAGCTTGGCGACCTGGCCTAAAGTACATACTTTCTATTTCACAATATTTTCGTTATTCTTCATTTTCTTGACGTTTTTCACGTTTCACACACAAATTTTCGGTAAAAATTGCTTTGATGTGTTTATCATATGCTAAGCTAATGCACACATATAAAAAAACGAGGAAATTTTCAGGAAATGTGGAATTATTAGTATTTTTGGGCCATTAATCACGATTTTAGATTCATTGAGTGGCAAAAGTTTTTTTTGAATAATTTTAAACGTCGCTAAACATGCATTTTTCTTATGAAGACCTTAGTTTGACCTTATCTGATTAGTTTTCAGAGAGAAATGACAAATATTCTTAATATTAGTTATAGAAAAGACAATTTCCGTACTATTCGTCAAACCGGAAGTTGATAGCTAAACTACTTCCGGTTTACGTTTTTCAAGATTTCTTGAATAAAATCGGAAAATAACTCATTGCAGACTCTGGTAGTCTTTTATTTAAAACCAATTAACACTCTTCTAGATGTTTACTACTTGTGTGTACTCTTTTCAAGTAGTAAATAGGTAAGAATAGAACATTTATGGAAGGAGAAGTACTAAATGTCTGTGTATAAAGAGGAGCTGAGATTTATAAATTTATGCTTGAAATCAATGTAAATCATTATATATATCTTTAAAATAATGCAAAATTAAAAAAACAAATGAAAAATAAAATCTCAAGTGCTGCAGATGTTGTTTTGATTGGTCTTCCTGTGTCTAAATGAGAGTGGCCTGCAGGATCTGCTGATCGAGTCTAGATTGGTAGGCAGTGGCTCTGTGAATGGAGTTCTCCAAGGAAAACATTATAATAGGGCACTGCGAACACATAAGGTAGGTGCTTAGTTTTTTCTGGCTGCTTGTTCTCTCTTTGTATATTCACTCGTTACAATTCTTGTTTTCAGATTGTTATGGAAGCTTTGTTGCGTCTGAATTGGCAATCGTTTGTTGACACTATGAAAGATGACCAAGAAGTAAAGTCATTCAAGCAAACTGTGACCACAGCTACGATGAGTGTCCAAAGAGAATTATCAAGCTCCACGATCCAGAGGTGAAAAAGCAAATTTAGTAGTTCCACATCCCATGTTTTAATAATAGCATTTATTGTATTACATTGTATTATATCGCAGGCTGTACGAGACAACGGACCTTGAGAAGCTCCACGCAAAGTTTAAAGATTTCAACAAATCACCAGCTACTACCAAAATGGCCAAATACTGGTTTTCATACATCGAAATTGTCAGTCTTCTCTTACGCTTTATCCGCTCAATAAGAGAGGGTGATTGGAAATTGTATCTCACCTGCATCCGTGATAAGATACCGTGGATGTTTGCATATTACCGGCCGGGTCAACTATTCTCGATATCTATCCGTTTACTTCCTGGATATGCAGTCATTAGAAGAAAATCATCCAGCGGTTCTGAGCGCGTTTCAAGATGGCGAGTTCGTCGTCCAAAGAAGCAGTGGAAGCCCATTCAGTCAAGTACCTGTGGACCAGACGATCGAACAGACTGTCAATCGAGACACAAAGACCAAGGGCGGCATCATAGGATTCAGTGTCAATAAGGGTGCTGTACAACGATGGCTCCTTACATCCCACGAACGCGCAGCCATCACCCAAGCTTGCCGAGAGATGGCAGGACTACAAGGATTTCAAATGAATCTTTTGCATCTGCTAAAACATAACTATCTACTTTCTAGTACTATGCGTCGTACAGTCAAGAGGAGAGGGAGAGGCGAGTACAGACCTCGTGCAGGCACAGATCAGAGCACAGGCCTGCACCCAGAACACCCCCAGGTTTCTGGAGCATCGACTTCCCCACATCTCCAGAAATCTTGGCATCGGGGATGATGATCGATGGTAAGTCCTTTCCGTATCAATTCTTCATGCCGCGCGTCGCAATCGTCGACGACTGGAATATGAATGTGCGAGAAATATACTTCTTTAGATCAATGTTTTTATTATTTTGATCAGTACCTATCCATAACCAATGTACAGTACTACATTTAAGCCTGTAATAGATTTGGAAAGATATTTATTCTACAATAGATTTTGATGTAGCGTCTTGAATTTTTTGGCGGGTTTTTAAGCCACGTGACCAGTTAGAGCATTTGTTCAAGGAGGCTGAAATCTTTGTGCTGGGACTTTGTGCGCGTATGAGATTCATAGAGCGGTTGCAATATTATCTTATTAATATAAAACTCTTGACTTTATATACTTTAGGGAACAAGAGGATAAGGTTTTTGCAAGAGAATATGAACTAAGAGAAGGAATCCTACCTATATAGCCTTGTAACCATCATGTGCACAGTTTGATGCTATTTTTAGCTTGGAGATGTTTTGAGCGAAGAACCTGATTGGATGATTTCTTGATGGTAGGCGGCTTCTAGTCTTGCAGTAAACAAACACCTGTGTTTTTTGTCGCTTTTCGAGTCATAAAACGTGGCTTTAAAGGAAGCATGAGTATCGCGCGGGCATGGTAACGAGCTAAAAATAGCATCAATGATCCTAAAAATAGCATCAAAGTGTGCACATGATGGGGCACGGGGATTCCTTCTCTTAGTTCATTTTCTCTTGGTTTTTGATATTAAATGAATTTTGTTTCGCTAAATGAATAAACGACATCCATTATTTTCTTACTACAGCCACAAATGAACCGCTGCCGCCTCTTACAGAGGAGCAAAAAAGGAGGAGGAGAATGAAGAGGAAGAGAAGACTTGATTTCCTCGAAACAGAGAAGAAGAAGGAGGAGGTGAAGGAGAAAGAGAAGAAAGAAGAGAAAGAAAAACAAGAAGATATATAAAAATCGATGTGAGTAAACCTCCAAATATAGGCCCGCATTATGGGCATTATGTATTTCTTGACGTGCTTATATTTGGAGGTTTACGGTATAGTAGAATCTTTTTGTCAAACTGATATTTTATATTTATAATTTCTGTACTTAGATTTAGGTAATTTCTGCGGCAAACGTTGTCATGATTAATTCACTGTAATAAAATACTAAAAAAGGAATCTTGGTTTTATATATTTAGTAGTAAGGGAAGTTTGTTTAAAATATCTGCGCGCGATTTATAAAAAACGAAATTCCTCTCAAGTTAGCCTGAGGCATAATAACTGCGAAATGAAAGAAAACCTGGCTACTTTACCGGTTCAGGGTTATGATCAATATCACACAGTGCGCCATCTCTGATTACAAAAAATACCTTATATTGACAACAGGATTAACACGTACACTACATGATGGACGTTACTTCACACCTAAAATATATCTCCCACAGAGGTTTTTTTTCTTGGGCAAAGCTCGTCATGAAACTGATGGAGATGCTGCAAAGAAGGAGATGGGTAAGAGCAGAATGACAGCCGACGAGAAAGACGTTCAGAAAGTACTGGCGACCATCAACGACTGGGTGAATCCATTCGAATCAAAAGAGGAAGTAGAGCTGTATCACCTGTCATCTGGATCAAGAGCGACTACACAGATTGAGAATGACCTGCTAACTGCGCATCAACAAGGCGAAGAAGCCATGGAATCCTTCTTTAGGACGAGGTTGCAGACTAATGAAGTACCTTTCCATAGTCCACTAAAGAAGTTGAAGCTTGCCAACTTTTCTTCGTCAAAGTAAAAGATCGTAAAGATCGCTGGCAAGGACACCATGATCAAAGCAGATCTTTTTGCTCGGCTTCTGGTAATCGCCCAGAGAAGATCCATGGATCTTTCTGATGTTTTTCAATACTCTCTTGGTCCTCTGCCCTGGTCCCTTGCTTCCGCTGATGGCTCACTCGCCAAAACTGGCAAGTCAAAGCTGCTTGAAATTCTGATTAAGGACATTCAGCCAGTTGAAGACGTCCCACCGACCTCGGCAATGATTATTGATGGGATGGCTATTCTTCAGTCTCTGAAACCCATTCCTGACACATTTGAAGAGCTTGCTCTTAAAGTGTTCCATCTTACTGTCCCTCATACAAGTCTAGCAAGACGAGTAGATTTTGTAACGGACAGATATCCCGAAGTCTCTATAAAAAACCCCGAAAGAGAAAAGCGAGCAAATGAAGGCGTGGTTAAAATTAAGATCTCAGGAAGTGGTCAGAAATGTCCAAAGCAATGGAGAAAATATCTGAGCAGCGGCGAGAACAAAATCGAATTGGTGCAATTCATCTTGAAGGAATGGTCTCAAGACAGGTACAAGCGTTTGATTGGCAACCGCCACCTATTCTTTGCTGTTGAGCTGAAGTGCTTCCGCCTTTCTGTAGCTGATGATAAAGTTTTGTGTGAGGAAATCCCAACATTATGCAGCAACCACGAAGAAGCTGACACGAAGCTGCTTCTACATGCCAAGCATGCTGCAGACAGTGGAGAAAACACCGTCATAATCAAGTCGCAAGATACAGATGTGGCTATCCTTGCTTGTCATTTCAGTAACCAAATCCCTGCACGCCTTCTACTTATGAAAAAAGAGAAGACCAGAGTGGTAAATCTCGATGTCTCTGCCATATCAGAAGAAGCTGGCCCTTTGCTTTGCAATGCTCTACCTGGTTTACACGCATTTACCGGCTGTGACTCCGTTAGCTCTTTCTCAGGCAAAGGAAGGAAGGCGCCGCTTAAGCAATGTAGAATCAATGAAGCAGACTGTCAAACCATGTCAATGCTTGGGAGATCGTTTGAAGCCGATGATGCTCTTTTTTCTCACTGTGAAAGATTTGTTTGTCACATGTGTGGTTACTCAGAACTTTCCAGAGTTAATAGTTGTCGTTACCAAATGTTTGCAAGCAAACAATCACGGTCACATTGTCTACCACCTTGTCAAGATGCGTTGAAGTACCATACGATGCGGGCAAATTACCAAGCTGCTGTTTGGCGACAGGCATTAGTTGCAAATCCCAATGTCCCATCACCTGAGAACCACGGATGGATCATTCAAGAAGAAAGCCTCGCATTAAAGTGGATGTCACTCCCTCCTGCACCAGCAGCACTTATTGATTTGATAATGTGTGGATGCGCTGGAAAATGTTCAACTGGCCACTGTACTTGTCAGAGAAATGGCATATCGTGCACAGATGCATGCATGTGTGCTGATCAATGTGAGAATCCCCACAATGCATGGGAAAATCCTGATGAGGATGATGAAGAAGACAACAGCGGCCAAGATGATGATGATGACGACTAACGTTTGTCAATTAAGATGATTTAAAATCAATCATCGTTGAAACGAAACTTTTATTTTTCTCTAATTGAATTTATTCTTATCTATTTACTACTTGAAAAGAGTACACACAAGTAGTAAACATCTAGAAGAGTGTTAATTGGTTTTAAATAAAAGACTACCAGAGTCTGCAATGAGTTATTTTCCGATTTTATTCAAGAAATCTTGAAAAACGTAAACCGGAAGTAGTTTAGCTATCAACTTCCGGTTTGACGAATAGTACGGAAATTGTCTTTTCTATAGCTAATATTAAGAATATTTGTCATTTCTCTCTGAAAACTAATCAGATAAGGTCAAACTAAGGTCTTCATAAGAAAAATGCATGTTTAGCGACGTTTAAAATTATTCAAAAAAAACTTTTGCCACTCAATGAATCTAAAATCGTGATTAATGGCCCAAAAATACTAATAATTCCACATTTCCTGAAAATTTCCTCGTTTTTTTATATGTGTGCATTAGCTTAGCATATAATAAACACATCAAAGCAATTTTTACCGAAAATTTGTGTGTGAAACGTGAAAAACGTCAAGAAAATGAAGAATAACGAAAATATTGTGAAATAGAAAGTATGTACTTTAGGCCAGGTCGCCAAGCTGTTTGGACACTTTTTTCAAGTGGCGACAAGCAGATTCGTAATCTACAGGCTTCAAGCTTTAAAATGATACCAAGAAACCTTGGCCACCCATGGGGTGCAGCCAACTTGAAAAATAAGCCTCTTTTTAGACTTAGCTTCTAGACTAAATCAAGTGGCTCACAAAAACCTGTTTAACTTCTTTTTACTTCACACTTTGATCACCATGCCGTTCTTACTGCACGTACTAGATGAAAAGTTTGAAGACAATTGCAGATACATGGAAGTGAAAGAAGTGTGTGTGTGGCAGTGGTGGTGGTGGTGGGGGGGGGGGGGGGGGTAGGTTTAATAGGCACCCCTTCCATTTTTAAGATGCCTGCAGATACCAGCAGTATGATCCTATCATAGATGTAGAGGGTTGTGGACTGAGAAGGGATAAAGACCTCCAAGATAATATGCAAGGGGAAGCCTGGCTTAGGTAAGGTTTTGGGTGTTACTATTGTACTTTTGCCCATCTCATATACAATATTTTCTTATAAATGTGCACTACAATTAAAGAACCAGCACAGATAAACTATTAGATTTGGTATAGAGCTTAAAAACCAAGGGTACTGGTTTACATCATACATCATTACTTACTTTGGTAGTATGATTTTATCTTCTTCAGTCAAAATAGCATAATCATTAAAACACTTGAAAGGAACTGTACAAGGGGGATATCTTGAAGAAAACATTAAGAAAAGTGGAGTTATTTTCAATATCTAGAAAGAATGTCCACAGTTAATTAAAAAGTACCATATTAATAGACCATTTTACAGATCCTGTCACACAACGTCAGCCTCATCAGCGTGTAATATATTCTTTAGAAATTGGCTACAACCTGTGAAATTTTTAAGTGTTTCAATTGTTCGTTGATGTGTAAATTCCTTTCATTACTGCGGACTGTAGTCAAATTCTATAGGATAATTACACACTGACGAGGGCGAGGTTGAGTAACAGAATCCATGAAATGGCCTATTAGTGTTAACCAGAGTGAAAAATCAAGATTGATAATTTAATAATAATAATAATAATTATTATTATTATATTATATTATTATTATATATTATTGATATTAATTTAATGATAAGGAACGTACTTAAAAGGTTCTGATCCAAAATTAAAAATACAGTGTTGGAAAGACATGAAGCTAGCTCCTGCAAAGAATCCAGACCTAAAAAAAAACAAAAACAAAACACTCACCACAAAATACTGATAGAACATGTTTTACTTAATTAATTTTATAGAAAGGCAGTGTAAGTGGCTATAAGTATGGGATTCAGCTGAACACCCCTACCCAAATTCTGGTGGAGTACCCCCCCCCCTCCCCCCGGGTAGTTACCATACGAATAGCCACTGCGTTCTTAATAAATTAGCTACAGTATTGTGATAATTATTGGCAAACTAACATCACAATACTAAAATTTACAAACACCAACTAGCTCTATTAGTGTACAGAGTGAAAAGACTTACTTAGAGTGTGCTGGCTTGAAGTCTCTTTCAAAGTAATTACCATTAAGTGAAAATTGTATTTTCCGTCGATCAAGATCCAAAAGAAGACCTAATACATCCCCTGCAAGACCAAGACAATGGCGACTCATTACTCTGATTAATAATGAAAATTTTATATAAATAAATATTAATAGGGCTGCTTGATATTGCAAATTATTGCAAATATCTCACTGTGAAGAAAAAAAACAAGGCACTGTTGAAGTATTGATTAGATACAGATACCATCTTGCAAGGCATTATGGGGCATCCAGGGGGCCAATTGAAAGCTTTGTTACAGTAATGATGTTGATTGATATTAACAGCTCTCCACACAAGAGAATACAACAAGAGATGAATTAAGATGGCACATCAATCACCTTTACCAATAAAACTCAGCTATATTTTTTCGTTATCTTTGTCTAATTTTGCTGCCTGGCAAGAAGGCCAGTTACTGACAAGTTACTACTCATCCACCAGAATACAACATATCATATAAATCTGCTCTATATTAACACACTGACATTATATCAGGCCAGCTATATTTAGATCTTATTAACCGAGCGGGAGGTCTGTACGGGATAATCTTGACCGAGGTCGGAATGTACAGACCGACCGCAGCGAGGTCTGTACCCGACCCGAGGTCAAGATTATCCCTTACAGACCGACCAAGCTCGGTTGATAAGAGTTTTATTATATGACCACTTTTCATCGAAAAGGACAAAATGTTTTCGCAGTAAGATTAATATGCGATCGGACCGGTTAATACCGGAGAATCTAGACCAGTCTGCGATGCGTTCTATCCAATCAGATTGCTCGATTTGCTAGTGTCCAGGCTCTAAGATTCACGGTCATATAATAAATTATAATATTAAAAATTATATCTTGGTTTATGCGGAAGCATTTACTTATAAAATTCAAGGAGTATTCAAGGACTCAAAAATGATCAGCTAACTAACCCATGGTTTTACACAATTTTGCACATGACTGACTTTCTAAATCATTTCCAGTACCCCTCTTAAAATGGAAGTAAGGCCTGGTTGATATTGTAATTTTAAAATGAAAAAAATTGAACCTGATGCAAGAAAAGATCAAAGAAGAAATTCAAGGAGTTTTAAAGTGTATATGACATGAAAAAAATTCATCGTTTAAAATGTACAGTTTGTTAGTTAAGTAATAAAAAATATATCGTAATGAAATTTGCTTCAAAAGCATATTTCTTGAGATATTTGAGAAAATTAATCCCAATTTGTGACGTCATCTTGTTGACACATACTCTAGATTAAGTAGTAATGCACTAAATATAAATTGTAATTCGTGTAAAATAACAACAAATTGCATATTCTATTCAGCTTCATTTGATAGCTTACGTAGTACTCTCCAAATGTTGGAAAACTGAAAAGTGTACTACCTGAAATTAAGATTCTACGTTAAAACATATTTGGTATATTTTCAACTAAATCTGGAGACATGTAAACAAAATGACGTCACAACTTGTGCTAAATTTTCTTAAATTTCTTGAGAAATACGTTTTTGAAACGAATTTAATTGTGATATTTTTATTTATACCAATAAACTACACATTTTTAACATTAAAAATTTTTTTTTGTGTCATATGCACTTTAAGGGATTTTGCTAAAATCATGAAATTCGAGAATGTTTCAAGTGCACTAATTATTAAAACAAGGAGTTTAATAATGAGTAGCATGAACCCTGTATATATTATTACCTGGTTTCCATGGTGGATGAGTATGTGGATAACTTTTAGCATTGTACCATATCAATTGCCTACAGCCATCATATGCATAGGAACACTCATCATCACCAATACCATAACCTTCCTGGAATTACAAACAATATCATTGCTATCTATCTATGACAATTCCTGGCCACGGTACTATACCCTAATTTAGAACAGCTTTTAATCTTTGCAAAGATTTATGAAGATTCTTGAAAGAACCTCTGGGCTGAATGTAAGGATTCCGAATTAAGCTTGTACATTTGATAAAGCATGACGTTTTAGTAGACTACTTGTATGAGTAGTGAAAGCCTTCATCAGAACGGTGATCACAGTCAGGAAATGGCTAATATCTAGATCAAATCCTTAAACTATGGGCAAAGTCAGAGCACCACTAACTCACAGATCAAACCCTGAAACAACCTCTTGGCTGATCTAAGTCAGGGCACAGCTAACTCACAGATCAAACCCTAAAACAACCTCTGGGCTGATCTTAGTCAGGGCATGGGTAACTCACAGATCAAACCCTGAAACAACCTCTGGGCTGATCTTAGTCAGGGCATGGGTAACTCACAGATCAATCCCTGAAACAACCTCTGGGCTGATCTAAGTCAGGGCATGGCTAACTCACAGATCAAACCCTGAAACAATCTCTGGGATGACCAATTTCTAGAAAATCATGACATCATCAAGTACAGGTCACTTACGTGATTAAGAAACTTGCTGTCTTTAGTTGCCCAGCCAATTTGCATCACACCTGCTGTCAGTAGATTCACTTCATAATACCATACGCCTGTAGATATGTTAATGTTATCAATAAATTCACTTCATAATACCATACACCTGTGGATATGCTATTGTTTGTAAGACTACACATCAATTTCCAGCCTCTTACCTGATTCAACGCTAAATGTACAACGAACACTTTCAAACGATGAAGCATCACATCTTGCCTGAATATAAATAGCAATGGTAAAATTAGTGGTTTTCATTTCATTTGAGTTTTCATAAAATTTCATTTTTCATTTTTTTACTTTTCATATTTCCATTTTCCCCCATTTTTTATTTTAATGTTTTTTTGAAATTGTTATTTTATACAAATTGTCCAGAAATCTCTCTATAGACCTCTTCTTACATATGATGTTAATACTTGTTAATACTATAACAACACCAGTGGTGGTCAAAATAAATGAAGCATCTATGTAATATTTTATTTTTTAGTTCCTTTTCCTAACATTAGCTCTAATCTCGCTCTCAAACTCTTTAACCTTACTCTCGCTAAAACACGCTTTGTTAGTCATATCTATTTCATTGGTCGTTGTCTTAATGCTAAAGTCATTCCTGTTGGTTTTCGTGTTAAGTTTCATGCTTCTAATTTTGGTGTCAACTCTACTCAGTATTTTTCCGATGTTTCTTCTGCTTGTTCCACTTTCTCTCGCTCGGTCATGCGTTCCACCATTCGTAGCATGTGCTGTAAACGTGATGCCCTCACTCTTGATACTGCTGCTTGCCTCAGAAACTTGTCTAATGTCTGTCCGGCAGTGTTAGTTTCCTCCATTCGTAATCACATCTATATTCTTAACCGCCGTTTGTACCAGTCTTTGTTTGTTACTAAGCGTAATAAGTTTGTGTCTCTTGTTGGTTTTGATCCTTTTACACATGTTGAACATAGCAATCACAATGTCTCTAGTCATTCCGTTGTCACCATTCCCGAAGATTTACCTCTTTCTGATTCTGAGGTTTCAGTTCTTAGCAAAGGTTTGAACTTCGTTCCTCTTGCTAAGAAATCTGATGAATTTCAGGTCAAGAAAGATTCTGAATCTTTTTTTCGCCGTACTCGCCTTAAAGCTTTTTTCTCCGACTCTTCTAACTCTAACTGTGAACGTGATGTCTTTGAGCGCCTTTGTCCTCGTAAGTCTAACTGGGTCCCTCCCGAGGGACAATTTTCTTCTCTTGATCTTTTTGTCAATAAGTGTCGCCGTGATATTTCTAACCTCAATCTTAACCGTAAACTCAGTTACTCTAATCTTTCTAAGGACGAGTGGTTGGCTTTACGTCAATTACGCAATCGTTCTGACATTGTTATTAAGCCCGCTGACAAAGGCGGTGCAGTTGTTGTCTGGCGTTCTGACCTGTATGAACAGGAAGCTTTACGTCAACTCTCTGATACTAATTTTTATTGTGAAGTGGATAAGGATCTTACCCCTGACAATCAAAAATTAGTTAAAGACACTGTTAACTCTTTCATTTCTGATGGCTCTTTACCTTCCACTGCTAAAAACCTCTTTGTTATTACTCCTCGTACTTCTCACGTCTATTTTCTTCCTAAGATTCACAAAGCTAACAACCCTGGTCGTCCTATTGTTTCTGCTTGTAGTTGTCCTACCGAACTCATCTCTAGCTATCTAGATTCTCTCATGTTGCCCATTGTTCAGTCTTTACCTACTTATATTAAGGATACTAATCACGCTCTTAGTATTTTTAATGATTTTCGCTTTCCTGATAACTCTTCTAAGCTTTTGTTTACTATGGATGTCAAATCTTTGTATACTGTTATTCCTAAGATGATGGCCTTCGTGCTCTTCAGCATTTTTTCGATCTTCGTCCTGTCCTCGAGCCCAGCACTCCCACTTTGTTACGCTTAGCTGAACTCGTTCTTACTCTTAATTGTCTTTCTTTCGGTGATCGGTATTATCGGCAAATAAACGGTGTTGCTATGGGTACTAAGATGGGCCCTAGTTATGCCAATTTGTTTGTTGGTTATATCGAAAACCTTGTTTTTCAACAATATACTGGACCTAAACCTGAGTTTTTTGGACGGTATATTGATGATTGTATTGGTGCTACTTCTTGTTCGCGTAATGACTTAGATTCTTTCATCTCTTTTGTTAACTCTTTTCACCCTGCCTTAGACTTTACGTGGGAGGTTAGTGAAACATCAGTCACTTTCCTTGACATCTTGCTTAGTGTTAATGACGACCGTCTTAGCACTAGTGTCCATTACAAACCTACTGACTCTCATTCTTATTTACTCTACTCGTCTTCTCATCCTAAGCATACTCTTAACGCTATTCCGTTCTCGCAATTTCTTCGTCGTCTGTGTAGTGATAATCTTGATTTTTCTGTTAAATGTTCTGAGATGCGTTCCTTCTTCCTTAAGCGTAATTATCCTGCTCATGTTATTGATCGCGCTATTCGTAAAGTTTCTACTATTGATCGTACCACCGCTCTCACATCTCACACTCGTCCCTCTAATGACCGCATTCCTTTCACTCTTACGTATCATCCTATTAACATTTCCATTAAGCCTATTGTTAACCGCAACTTTTCTCTGCTTGACTCTGATACCCGCACTTCTGCTATTTTCAACAACCGCCCTCTCTTTTCCTATAAACGTGATCGTAATCTCCGTTCTTTCTTGGTCAAGGGAGTTCTTCCCTCTAACAAAGAACCTGGTACTTTTCGCTGTTCTCGTAAACGTTGTTATACTTGTCCTCACATAGCCTCTCACACTTCTGTTGTCGGTCCCAAATCTACTGTTAAAATCACTGACCATTTTGTTTCTACCACTTCTAATGTTGTATATTGTATTAAATGTACCCGCTGTAATCTTTTATATGTGGGTGAGACTGGCCGCCGTCTTGGTGATCGCATTTGCAATCATCTTTATGATATTCGCAATAACGATCCTACCAAACCAGTTTCCCGCCACTTTAATCTAACTAACCATTCTCTTTCTGACTTCATTGTTTTCGGTCTTTCTTTGCTTAACGGCAACAATGATTGTCGCAAGACCAAAGAAATGCGGCTTATTCACCTATTGGGCACTCTTAGTCCCAACGGGATTAATGAACGCTTTATTTTCAACTAACCTTTCCTTTTGTCTTTTGATTGTTTGTTTTTGTTTCCTTGCCTACCTTTTTCTAATTGGTTTCTTTTGTCTTATTCTATCATATATACACTCCTTTCTACCACTTCTTTCTCTTTTACTCCGACGAAGGACTAGCGTCCGAAACGTCAGTAAGTTTTTTCATCTTTTCACGGTGTATAATTTACCTTTTCATCATTACTGTTTCATTAGAAACACCGACGCAGCTCACACTAGTTTTAGCAAGTTATACCTTTTTATGTAATATAAGTATAATATAACATACCTCTAATCCTGTGGGGGATATCTTAAGATATTCACTGACATCATTACTATTCAGCATGGCTTTTATATCACTAACATCTACATTTTTATAGGAGAATTCGCGATCCTTAAAAAAGAAATGCAACAAAGTTGCTCTGAGTAACCTTGATGATGACGGGACCAAAACTTTTTTTAATGCAGAAGAAATAAGTTTTTTTACAAAAAGTATAAAAATAAATAGGTGGAATCAAAACTACTTACAGGGTATTTAACTGCTCCAGATTCAATTAAAGTTACATGAAATAAGAAAAAGATAACAAAATAAATCATTGCTTTTGAAATACAAAGCAGGGTTGGCAGAACCGGGGGGACGGGGGGTCAAGTGCCCCTCACCACAAAATATTGGTTCTTAGTCATTGTTTTACAACGCATGCATCTGCAATCAAACAAAGCGTTGTCATTATCACATTAGTGTCAAATATAATCCCCCCCAAGATTTTTAGTTTCCGCCACCCCTGCAATGATAATGCATACATCAACAATTAATTAGTTTATTCTCTATTAATTTTGTTAATTGTAGTTCTCGCCGTTTGTTGTGGATTGAAATTTGGAAAGAAACTTGTCATTGTATTGTCTGTTTGATCATCACAAATAAACAAGCATCCTAGTTTTTTATTTAATAAACCACAAGCTAACTTACATGAATTGTCTAAACACCACTGAGCACAGAAGCCAGCTTGGTGCTCCAGCATGTTGATACTTTTGAGAAATTCCTTTTCGATGACCAACAGTCTTTCTGCTATATCAGTATCTCTAATAGTCTTCATATTTTCACCTATAATAATTAATATAATCATAATCATAATATCATTATATATAATTATTATTATTATCATCAAAGAAAAGATATTTGCCATGGCTAATATTTTCTTAAAGCTTATGGTTTTCCCGTTGGTGCTTATAGTGTTTCTCAAGTCCATCCTTTCTAATTTTTCATAAACCCATCCCATCCCATCCCATCCCATCCCTTCCCTTCACATCCCATCCCATTCCATCCCACCACATCCCATCCCATCTTTGCATTTATTCTTCAGAGACTATTATTTAATCTGTCCTCCCTACCCAGAGAGATGAAAAAACTATTTAATGTGGAGATGGGTGTTGGGGGGGAAATTGGTACTCTCAAAATTGTGGGGGTATAGTGGTCTGTGTTCTATGCTATATATCTACAACAGCTTCTTGCTAATCCCCACCCCTCTCCCCACAGTTCTTTTGGCCATAATGTTTGGCCCTGTAACCATCCCTCTTTTTCTTTCATTACTTTTCTCCTACTTCTTAAGTCTCTCACTTACTTGTTTGGGCAAATTTTTCCAGTGCTAATATCGAAAATAAGATCACAGCTGGGTGTTCTTTCACATTCTAAAAAAAACAAAGGCATTTTACAACCAGTTTGCCACAGATAACCCAGTAAAAAATTAAAATATAAAATCATAAGAAGTCTAGTCATGGAAAAATGCAAACAAAGATTGGCAAATCTTGGAAGAAGCCTAATAGCATGAGTCAATGATCAATGTTGCTACTTTTGTTGAAATGAGTGTAAGCCGCATCATTATTATCAAGTTTCATGGGCGCCTGGTTAGAAGAAGATGAAAGTACAATAGCTGTTATTACAGTTGAGCCTGCAATGCGATATTCTTTTGTGTTAAATCATACAAGTGAGGCTATCAGGTCGATATAATGCTCGTTGTCTCTTTTGAGTCTCATTTGCATGCATCCATAATATCTGCTATTTTATTGCACCACTAAATATGTGACACCACTAGTATAGGGAGGTCACATCACTTTCCTGCCAATACACACATGTATGAGTTATATCTCTAGAGTTTCCCACCATATAAACAGGTTAGTAAAACTCTTGGGAATGGCACCCCCTCCCTACTCGCTACAACCAGAGTTGCAGAGAGCATCTCTTGGATGCCTTAGTAATGTGTAGAAAGAAGCTAGAGTGGCACTGAGTCTCACCAATCGTTCAAGAAGAAATTCTAAGTTTCCTGGACTAAGTAATGTAATACTCATTGGACCTGCAACAATAAATTATTATAGAATAATTACACAAAGTCAATAATAAATGTAGTATGAATGTAGAGAGTGTAAAGCCTGGGTTAGTAATACTGTAATATGGCCTCACAATGCAAGAATTGATTTTACATGTAGCTTCAATTGCCCTGTATATGGATGAGAAAGACCCCACCCCATAAATTACGAACACTCCCTAAGTATTTTTAGTATTTTTGGGTAGGGATCATAAAATGACAAAATTGACACACCAGCCAATTTGTCTGCCAGACAAGCAAGTACCACGGCCAGGTTGCGGCATATAGCAGGTGTCAGTGGACTCTCTCTGGTATCCATCTTGGTTTCAAGTTTAAGAAGTGTAGTATCTTTGGACAGATCTAATCTAGTTATCAGGGAATTGATACCATCCTAATGAAACAAACATAAATAATGATAATTAATGATTATTTGCCAAAGGCAAAGCGAATATAGTGAATGTATACTGAGCTACAAGTCTTCGATTGTCAAGGTAAATATTCATTATTATCAGTAAGGCCTAGGGCAAACATCGAACTTTCCATGCATCAAAGAATGCTGCCTCATTATCACCTGTTATCCATTGTTTTTAATGAGTTCGGTGCATGGAAAGTTTGACGTTTGTTTTAGGCTATGAGTTGAATAATTGTTTTTATATAACTTTAGTGCCACTGATGGACAGATATGCCCCTTAACACAAGTAGTCCAAGGGTAATATTATCTAAGTACCTCTATTTTTAAAGATAATAATTATTATTGTAATTCTTTAGCATGTCCAATGTGTTACCTTGGTAGGCAAAGGGCACTCGTCAAGCAGAAATGACAAGACTGCAGTACCAAGGGAGTCCTCTAATGGAATAGCAAAAATACAAGACTTGACGATTGTTAGCCATCCATCATCTGAAGAAAAAAACAGCATATTATGCAATAGACTTACAGACTGTAATCAAGATTAATCAGAGTGGGGGAAAACAGCTATCATGATGTACCCTTCCAGCTTTTATTCAGTGGCCTTTATGTTTAAGTCTCAAAATCTTGTAGCAGTTAAACACTAACCTAACTCTACATATACAGCCTATGCCATTAACATTGTCCACCAAAAAAAAAAATTTATACATTTATACATTAAGACATTTATACATTTAGACTAAAAGAAATATCTCATGTTTCCTCAAATATTCTAGTAAAAACAAACGCTGAAACACCATTATCCGAGTTGAATTTTACATTTAAAGTTCAGGGTGATGCACACGAGACAAAGAATACATTATGAAACACATGATATTTCTTTTAGTCTAAATGTCTTTAATGTGTAAATGTGTAAATGTCATTTTTCGGTGGAGAACGTTAATGACATTGACTGTATACTAAAAATATAAATAACTGTCAACTAATGTGCTTCGTAAAATGCAATTGGAACAGTAGTGTTGTCATCAGATAATCTGATGGAAAAATACAACTAGATACCAGCTACCTAATAAACTCACCTTCTTCTGCCAAGTAATGCAAGACTATCATGCATTCTGGTGGCTCCTCATCACTGGAGGATTGAAATAATATAAAGAGGTTATTTACCAGCCAGTAAGTCTAGCTAGGAAAAACTGTGCCTGAGGTCTTGAATACACTGGTACCAATACACCTATACTTGCAAGAAGGTTGTCATACAAGAATAGAACATTGCTATTAATTTAGTGAGAAAGGAATGCATTAAAAGACAAATAAAAAAAGTTCAGCTTCAGTGATCTTCTTTTGTTTTTTAATATAATTCCTATCCCACTAAATCACTAACGTTCTATTTTCGTATGACAACGTTCTTGCAAGTAGGTGTATATGGACCAAGGCTTTTAGGCCAAGGATTGGTTTAATTTCAAGGCTAAGGTCACAGTTTTCTTTATCAGAACAAAATTTAAAACAATAAAAAACTTAGTTATTTTTTCTCTCCCAGGTTCCTGGAGCACAGTCAGGGATAGAAAATACTGCCTGCTAGCTCAGCCAATATCAGACGCATGATTCTTTGGGAGAAAAAATTATGTCATCATGTACAATTTCAGTGTTCTCTCCATTTTAGACACCTTCAGTCAAATCAACTAGTACCTCTTTTACTCCGACAAAGGACTAGAGCCGAAACGTCAGTTTTTTCATCTTTTTACAGTGGTAAATTTACCCTTTTATCATTACTGTTTCATTAGAAACACCGACATAGCTCACACTAGTTTTTAGCTAGTTATTCCTTCTTAAAACCTATGCTACTTATCACGCATGTCCAGGTTCATATGGTACATCCAATGTGTAGTCCAAAGGTTTTTCCTGAGACATAGCAAACATGATGCATTGTGTCACACATTAATTTATTATTAGTGAGCCTGTTGTAGCACACAATGTGATGGAAATGCCATTAATACATGCGCATGGTTATTATACTCAACTATTACGATATATACTCCCATGTGCTTTAAGGTCGTCTTTAGATATCTTCAGCAATCAGTTCAAATGGTAAGTATGGTTAATTTCAATTTGTTTTTATTATAAACTCAAAATTTACTCTTAACAAAGTATTAGGACTTTTAATGCTATAAAACTGAGAGAGCTAAAGAACCTTAATATGAAAGTCAGTCACTTTTGAATGCAAATGCTGTCTTCAGGAATGAAACTGTTGCAGTTGGCAAAATCATCAGTTTAAATATGATACTTCTTGGGGAAAATTTAGCAATCCAGAAAGCCATTTGTTTATTTACTCAAAGAATTCAATTGTTGACCATCATAAAAGCCTTTCGTAATTTTTCCTTTTAAAACAGCCTCTTACTGAGAAAAGTAAATGCCAATTAAACTGTGGTTTGTGTTCTTTGGATGGTGATACACAGGCTTTAGCCTAAGACAGTTAAATGATCGATTATGTGACCAATAATACATACTTCTAAATTTCTTAGTTTTTATCCAAAGTAATTATTACCGACCAAAGCTGTTTTGTATATATGCAAATGAAAAAATGATTTTTATGCAATTTATTAACTATCAGTTAAACATTAATGATCTTAGTTTATAATTTCAACAACGGCTTCAAGACTTGTCTGACATTTCATCTCTCCAAATTTCCTAGTTTCTTTCATTCTACTGAAAAAATAAGCATATTCAAAATGTTCTTTCAATAAATTCTTCTAACTCACCTTTTGAAAATTTACCTAATACAACAATATTATTGATAAGGAAAGTGAAAGTTAAACAAAATAGGGCAATACTAAGTACAGGCCTTAAAAAGGGAAGCCACAAAAAATTTATGCCACTCTTAGATATTTGTTCTGAAAAGTATACCAATTCCTATGGGATGTGTACAAATAACTCTATAGTAACATATTTATTAATATTTAAGGTAAATCATAAATAGGAGAGTTAAGCTATGTACGGCAATATAAATTTAGATAAAATGTAGAAGCATTTATAAATTATTGTCTTATTTACTTCATCAAATAGAACAAAGAATGCTGAGAAAATTCAATACGGCAACTGGAGAGCATTTCCTCTGAAAATATAACACAATGTAAGGAAGAATGCAAAGGAAATGGCTTTGTTTCTTACTTATCTGCTAGCTTTCGTAGAGCAGTTAGAGCTTCAAGGACGAGGGAGTCAGTCCCACCAAGGTTTTGTGGTCTTTTCCGACCATATCTTCGTCTCTCTGGAGAGTTCACCTCTTCGCCATCATTATGATCTTGTCCAAAGTTATCATGAGATTTACAGCAGCAAACGCCCATAAATAAGAGACTTAGACTCTAACTAAATCAACTTGAACATCTAGCAACTCAATATGGGGAATTGCTTAAAAAAATTATCAAAAAAACTCTGCCACTTTTTACGTTATATCGTCAAGTTCTTTGTGTTTTATTTTTATTTTGAGTGGGCAGGAACCACGCATGCGCACAAAAGTCATGCTGACAGTTCATCCCATAATTTTTTAACAGAAAAATGAAAAAGAAAACTGTATGCAATAACTTTATTTATCCTCGAATTAAAGATAGCAAGTACATGCTATGATCTCCAAGTAATAAGTTCTAAACTAAGATAAAATAAAATTATAATATATAAAATTATTTAAAGTAACTCGAGTAATTTACGGCAAAATACCTAAACGCACAGCTAAACAAAAACTATTTTGCTTATAGTAGCAAAACTGAATTTCTTGGTAAAGAAAAGTTCTGAACGACAAGTAAAAAAGTGCTATCATTCTTTTATGCTCTACAAAAAGAATATGAAAGTCTGGAAGTACTTTTTGTACTTTTTATTCCATATCTTTTTCACTTCACTTGCGTCTAGTGCCATACTTTTTAAAGTTTTATAGTTTTACAGAGGTTTTGAAATTCTTTAAAGCTTTAAACAATATTATCTTAAAATTACGAAATACTTTTTTATTCATTTTATTTTACCCATTTATTTACTCCAAATTTAGCGTCGTCTTGAGCCCTCGTGTATAGTTGGACAGCAGTAATAATGTATAGTATTATGCGTAAGCGCAGTGGCCATCCCATAATGCTAGTAGTCCCTTTTAAACTAGTGCATCAATAGAATGGTGGTCAAATGGCGTCGTCCTTTATCGATGACCTTCTCGGTAAAAAAATCGACGAAAATGAAGTTAGTGCGATGAAAGGATCGCTAGAAAGTCAACTAGCGTCATCTACAGTAACTAATTCGACTCCACATGAAGTAAAGCCAGTGTTTTCTCAGGCCAAGTCCACAACTTCCCAAGCCAATGTTACAAGTCAACCGCCGAAGCAAAGCAGCCCAATTTTAAGCCAACCGACTAACATCCGATCAGCGATCGCGGCTCAGAGAATTCCTGTTTCGACAACAGTTATACACATTGCGCCTAGACCGACTCCTAGTACAGCTGTTCCGTTAGCGCCTAGGCCAAATACGATGACTGTGTTAGCTTCAGGAGCCGGTGGAAGATATGTTATAAACGCCGCGGACTTGTTGAACAGGAATGTTAACGTGATTAATGCTTCTCGTCTTCTTGCTCCTCGTATGGTGACGGGAGTCGCAGTGCCTGGTCAAGGGCAGGCGATCGCTCCCCGTATTATACAACAAATCCAACCTACATTAGCTGGAGTACCTATGGCACAAGCCAGAGCACAAACTCCAGGGGTACAGAAATCTACAGATAGTAAAACTGGAATGATTTCACTTAGTCAAGCACCCATTCATTCAGTAGCAACTGCGTCGAATACTGGCGTGACGTTTTCTACTGTACCCAGACCTAGTCTTCAAGTCCAACCCAGCGGAAACAGAAACTCTATTCCTGGGAATGCTGCAATCCGAATGCCTGCTCCAGTGCAACTTGTTGCAAACCACCAACAAGGCAGCTCACCTATAAAAAATTCCAAACAGGGTCTGGTAGCCAGCTCTTCCAATCCATCCATCACTAGCATAAGCTATCAAAATAGCACCAACACAAACACTGTAACCACATCCACTAAAACCATACCCATGCCCACCACTCCTATTGGTGCTACCCAAGTCCCCATTGCACAGCCTCCGGCGAATGCCATTAATGCTCATTTAGAGGCAGTAAAGGAACAAGCTGCTAAACTCAAGAATTTTTTTAACAATTTGATAAGGCTTGCTTCTGAAAAATCTCCAGAAGTAGGACCAGCTGTAAAAGACTTGATCCAAAAAGTCATGGTATGTATGAGGGTGGCTTGGATTTAAATCTGAAACATGATAATATTCTAATAAATATTCATATATATTTATAAGATATTTGAAATATAACAAGCTTATTGATTTGCTGGCTACCATGTTTATGTCGTAGGACAGAGACACAATACAACAGAATTGTTCAAAGATATTATACAAAAACAATATAAAATGGCTGCTAATGTCTTTGCACTGTGATATAAACATGCTGGGAGCTGTAGAGCACTCAAGAAGAAAGAGAAACATTTGGTTACACCTCATGTTCCTAAGCTTGCTTCTCTCTTGCCCTACAGCTCTCACTGTGTACCCCCACCTTTTACAAGGGCATATTAATTTTCAAACTTAGCAAGGATCTGCATGAAGGCTATGGTAACTTTGAAATAACCTATGCTCAGGGCAAATGAATATATTTTGGAAAGGGGGAGAGTAAACTCTTATGTTTTTACATTCTTCTTGACATCAGTTTTTACATTCGTCCTCAATTATATCAAAGAGTTACAGTATTTCTTAGCGATAGAAATAGAACTTGGAGTGCATGTCTTCTCTTTTTTTTTTCAAATTTTCATATCTCAATCTGGAAATGAGTCCCACCTTTGTTTTCTTGTCTCAAAGTGTATCTGTAATTTAGCCATACTCAGACTTAGTTCAGGGCATAGTTTGTTTCAGGGTTTGATTGATTTATCACTAAGAACCCAATAGTGTATCAGTTGGGACCAAATATAATTTAATTTTCTTTTAAACTGATTCCATGTTTGTCATTGACCTATTACTTTAGTCTTTATTTTTATTCATCCAATATATCCATCCAGCCATACTAAAGAAATCATTAATGTGTTAACACCATCAAAATAATGATGATTTAGGTTTTGAGTTTGGGTTGACTGGTGTGCTCCAAATACTCAAGTAGAGGTCATGTGACTTTCTAATACGATACAAATCATCAAAATAGAGTGGGAAAATGATGCTACATGACTATATGACAATTATTGATCATAAGAGTTAATTGCATTTCAAGACCAAATGGATCCTTATATTGGCAATGCCAATAGTTTAGTAATTTTAGTTGCATAACTCCTTAACAATCTAGTAATATATTTATTGCAACATCTATATTATTACATTCATTGATGATAAAACTAATCAGAACTCAGGAAAAACATTGTATATCTGGGCTGTTCCACTGTTTTTTCCCCTCAGGCATTGTAGCCAATGTGTATTTTCAATGGAGTAAGATAAAACACTTACACGATGCTTTCTTGTGACATTCCATGGAATATTGCATTTGTCATTTGTATTTTTTCTAGTAAACACACGAGGGGACACTAGAAAGTACTAGATACTATTTGGATATTCCATGGTATGTCGCTCAAAACCATGGACCTTTCTTACAGTGCAGGCACGTTGGCTAAAACTTAATGCATTTCAGAATGCATTTACAGAGGTTTAAATGGAGGCTTTCATTCTTAAGCAAATATTTTCATTCTCACAAGAATTAAAATGGTGCCATGTGATCAAGGTTCATTGTATAAAAAGTATATAGTTAACATTTGAGCTTAATACTTGTCAATTTGAAATCTTACAGGAAGGCAAGCTGACAGAAGATGAATTTGCTTCTAAGCTTCTTACAACCCTCAGCTCTGGACCTCAACCAAATCTTGTGGGCTTTCTCAAGGTATCATTTCACCCACTCTTTATAGAATCATGTATGTGTAATGTAAAGTAAAGACTGACATTACTTCAACACTACAAGCACAATTTCTTCAGACCTTCACTAAATCATATGAATTTTCCACACAGAATTTAGTCTTACCCTGAGCAGCAAAGAACTTGAAACTAGAGTATTCCAACAGCCATGCACTACACATACACAAGTATTAGCTACAGGATTGTCTTACCTTATAGCCATGCAACACGATTAGCACTAAATATTTTCTATTGTCTAAGTAGTGCTATTTAGTACTAATTAGTGCATAATGGTGTATGCTTTTAAGTATTTGCACTCTACCTGAGTATCACATTTCTTTGCTTATTAGAAAGCATTGCCAATGTTACGAGCACAAGCAGGAGGACAGATTCTCCAAGTTGCCCCTCAACAGCAGCAGCAGCAACAGCAGCAACAACAGCAGCAACAACAGCAGCCACAACAGCAGCCACACCAGCAGCAACAACCTCCACATACACAACAACAAGTACAAATAGCAAATTCACCTGGTCAGAAGATACTCTACTACACTCAATCGCCTCAAACTCAACAGACCATATCATCTAACCAACAAAGAATAACTACGCCTGCAAAAACACAACCACAGCAGCAATACAGATTGCAATTAACACCTGAACAGCAACTAATGCTGATGCACAAGCAATCAGTCGTAACATTAACTCCAGCACAGCAACAGTTATTACAGCGGCAGCAGCAGATCAACTCACACCGGGTCCTCATAGCAGCATCAAGTGCAGGTTCAACCTCTGGAACACAAGTCCCAGCACGTAATATTATGCTGCAGGCAGCACGACAAGGAAGTTCTGGGATGAAGACAGTTGTTTCACAGTCCAGACCCCATCCAGTCACAGCACAGGGAGCTGACAAGTCCAAGCATAAGCCACATGCTGGTATTAGCAGGTAATAAAAATTAAATATAAACTTAAACGAAAAGTGGCTATTAAGTGTTAACCTAAAAAAAGTGGGTATGACCAGGACAACGAGTTATAATTTGACACACCTTGGTTTTTGGCTTCATCAACGATCTAAGCTGAAGAAGTTTAGGTTGACAACCGCCAAAAACTCAGACCTCTTGGGCTGTATTGATTGATTTTCTCCCTCCACCACAACACATACCAATACAAGTTATCGTAGATTTATAAGTTTTACACCGTAGTGAAAATAGAAAACTGACGTTTCGGACGTTAGTCCTTCGTCGGAGTCAATAGAAAGTAAGAGTGAGAGAGATGTTTATATAGTAGAGGATAGATGGTTTTCTCTATCCTCTACTATATAAACATCTCTCTCACTCTTACTTTCTATTGACTCCGACGAAGGACTAACGTCCGAAACGTCAGTTTTCTATTTTCACTACGGTGTAAAACTTATAAATCTACGATAACTTGTTTCATTAGAAACACCGACGCAGTCCACGCTAGTTTCACTAGCCATCATCTACATACCAATACATGTCAACAAAGCCAACCAATAAGAGATTACAGTTGAAAATTCATTAGAATTTTTTATGAAACAATATTGTCATAACAGTATGATAGGAATGTTAGCATGTTCAAGCATTCTGAATGGAACTACAAAAACACTGCTCTTTGATCAATCTTGTTCAAATGGCTTCATTATTTTTTATTTTGCAGTAGTGGGGATGATGATATAAATGATGTCACCTCAATGGCTGGTGTTAATCTCATGGTAAGTTTTTCCAAGCAATCTCCCTTCAGCTTTTATTGCTAAACTCTTTGAAATGTTTTCTGGTGTTAATCTCATGGTAAGTTTTTCCAAGCAATCTCCCTTCAGCTTTTATCGCTAAACTCTTTGAAATGTTTTCTGGTGTTAATCTCATGGCAAGTTTTTCCAAGCAATCTCCCTTCAGCTTTTATCGCTAAACTCTTTGAAATGTTTTCTGGTGTTAATCTCATGGTAAGTTTTTCCAAGCAATCTCCCTTCAGCTTTTATCGCTAAACTCTTTGAAATGTTTTCTGGTGTTAATCTCATGGTAAGTTTTTCCAAGCAATCTCCCTTCAGCTTTTATCGCTAAACTCTTTGAAATGTTTTCTGGTGTTAATCTCATGGTAAGTTTTTCCAAGCAATCTCCCTTCAGCTTTTATCGCTAAACTCTTTGAAATGTTTTCTGGTGTTAATCTCATGGTAAGTTTTTCCAAGCAATCTCCCTTCAGCTTTTATCGCTAAACTCTTTGAAATGTTTTCTGGTGTTAATCTCATGGTAAGTTTTTCCAAGCATTCTTCCTTGAGCTTTTATCAGTAAACTCATTGAAATGTTTTCTTAAAAGGTAGAGATTGCTTTTACAAGAGATTGCTACACAAATTTTATATTTCCAGGTCCAGTGGCTCGGGGGAAAAAACAGTTAAAATAAAGAAAATAATTCCACCATGGGCAGTGTGTGTCTGGTGTGTAGCTGCTACCCATAGCATGTCCTCCAGACCAAACCCAACTTTGATTTTTAAACATACATCTTTGTGGTGATATAATTTTTGAATTAAAAACCCTGCATTAGGCAAGGTACATTTTTATTGGAGGGAGGGAGGGCTGGTAAACTTCAAAATAATATAATTGTAGCCCTCCCCATTTTACACAGCAAGAAAGTTATCACCCTCCTATTAAGTAAACGAGGAAACAGCTTTCGTCCAAATAAAAATGTTTGACGATCCACAAAAGTTCAAATTATTACTGATAAGAATCCAATCTGAAGTTCCAGTCTTACCACCTCTCCCCCGCACTTCCCTTCTTACCTTAGTACCTTATTTTGTGTGTGTGTGTGTTAAACGTCTTACGCGATTCTTGTCTTACAGGAGGAAAGTCAGAGAATCCTTGCTATAAACTCAGAGCTACTCAGCTCTCAGA
Source organism: Actinia equina (assembly GCA_011057435.1). Taxonomy (NCBI): domain Eukaryota; kingdom Metazoa; phylum Cnidaria; class Anthozoa; order Actiniaria; family Actiniidae; genus Actinia; species Actinia equina. Next base: position 36,991 of record WHPX01000035.1, read on the forward strand.
CCAGAAGTTGTCGAGATGAGCTGTTCCTGTACTCAGAACCACTCCAAAAGAAATTAGAATCACTAGGTAAGGTGCCCTGCTTGCCAGAAATTAAAAAAGAGTCAAGTTGATGTGACACCTTGTTGGACTGGACCGCTTTCCATTCATCTGTTTTGTACTGGTCTTCCAGAAGAAAGAAATGTCGTTAATACTAACTTTTGAAAAGCCTGGTTGTAAGGACGTCTAAAACTGCCAAATTACGGAAATCTGCTTTACTATTGTTATTTTTGGCCATAAACTTATCCAATGATTTCTGTGGGCTTATGACTTCTGGTTTTGAAATTGAGCGGGAATCTAAATGTCAGGGCTTAGAATAACGGCCAGACATCGGACAATGTCCGGCCAGAACTGGGACTTTTCCGCCTTCAAATCTTTGCTCTGCCTGTCATTTGAAGTATTACTCAGCTAAAGCTAATTTAGATGCAATGTAGATGTGCAGAAAGTTTGCGCGCTGGGGTAAGTGGCCACCATCCAACAAGTTGTAGTCGTTGGAGCTTGTGCTCTTCTACAATCAGATTAGTACTAAAACCATGACTACATATATTTTATTCTGCAGTCAGAAAACGAGGTATAACAGGGCTCCCTCAAGATGTCTGTGGATTGATCTCACATGCAACTCAAGAAAGACTGCGAGATATCTTGGAAAAGCTGTCAGTAATAAGTTTGAATCGGCCTGAGAATTACAGGGTATGTTTGGTCAAGGGAAAACTAGAATATTTCACAAAAAGAGAAAAGAAAATGGTTTTTACTGAAAGAATTATCTGAATGAGGAGTATGCTGGTTTTCTAATGCAATCAAACCTAAAATAATGTGTAGTGAACAAGAGATTATTGCAAAATTTCGCAAAATATATTTTTACATTTTCAACGCGAAGTTTAGAGTCCAGGGGTGCTTACTGGAAATTCCGGTTGGAAAACGAAAGATATGCGTTATTAGAATCGAAAAATTCAGGGAGACTCGGTCTTCATATTGAGGTAATCCATATTTTCCTGCTCTTATCGGTTATTCCGATTGACACCATTTTTTGGAAGAAATATTTTCCCGCTCTTTTTTCACCATTAGCAAACGAATTTCCAACCGGATGGATTTGTTGAAATCGTAAACACCCCAGTTATCGAGCCTTCAAAAATAAACCTTCAAATTCTACCGATACTGACCTAAAATTAAACAACTTTTAGCCTGATCAGAGTCAGGACACGTCCAGCTTACAGTTCGAACCCCGGAACAACCTCTTGGCTGATCAAAGTCAGCCTGTTAGACTTCAGGGAGGGAGGAAAAGCGGAGATCCTGGAGAAAAACCCTCATATCAAAGGAGAGTCCTAACAAAGTCCATTCGCATTGTGAGAGGCAAGTGACACTTGTTATGGCAAATTATTTATTAATAAAGTTCGTTAAATTTCTTCAGGACGACCCAAGATACGAGACAATATCTGAAACCAAAGCACAGATACGAGTGTTCGAACAAATAGACGAGGTAGAAAGAAAGAAGAGAGAACAAAGAGAAAGAGAAGTACTGATGCGAGCAGCAAAGGTAACAAATCAGGACGGTTTTCAGGGTGGGTGGGGTTCGGGTGGATTCTTGGTTTTCCGCTCTTTTCTATCTGTGTAATGTTTGTAAGTTTATAGTTGTGTTACGAGGCATATTGATTCTGACTTTCAAATCGATTTGCAGAGTCGATCACGACAAGAAGATCCAGAACAGGCGAGACTAAAAGAAAAGGCAAAACAGGTACTTCAAAATCTAATCTCTCCGCACTTTCTTTGCGATTATTATTTGAAATAATGCAACTTAGATCCTTCCCTCTTTTATTCTTCTATCCTTCATTCCTTCATTACTTCCTTTCGTCCCTCCTTCCCCGTCCGTCTATCCATTCAGTTGATACCTCAAACTGTCATACGTGTAACATTCATACTTTCGTTTTCCGCGCTTTACGCCTTATCAAGAGAACATGAAAGGCAGGTCCTTCATGGCCGGTCTCTTCACCTTAAAGATACGGTTGACCTTGTAGATACGGTTGACCTTGTAGATAGGGCCGACTTATAGATACGGCTAGTGTAGACTTTCTAAGCATTCCTTATCTGTGAGTCACTTCAAGCAATTGCCGTTTGGCTCTTTGAACCAAACACATTCCCTTCAAGTAATAGTCATGTCATTTTCAAGATTTTACATCCTCCTACTCACTCTTAGAACTCCCCTGGTATATTTTTTATTAACTCTGACTTTTTACACGAACATAGCTCCAACAAGAGGAGGAAGAAATCATTCGCAAACGAGAAGCCAACAACACCGCCCTGGCTGCCATTGGACCACGTAAAAAGAGAAAACTAGATGAAGCGTTAGAAGGTTTTAACCCAAATCAGGTATGCATGTGACACTTAGATTTGTATTTTAGATTTGCCTTTATACACTCTATTTAAGAATCGTTGTCGGGTTCAGAAACATAGAACATGGAAGCTGAGACCGAAATGATACATGGGAAATGACATAATTATATTATTATTTATTCATTTACGCAATCCATGCAGTCGGTTTAGAATGCCAAACGCGTGTTAAAAACAGTGGATAATGCTCCGGGTCGCCGGTCACAGCATGCATCTAATTAACGTACTTCCTATGTGGTATTTCGGTCTCAGCTTCTATGTTCTATGTTTCTAAACCCGACAGCGATTCTTCAATTGAGTGTTTACTTACTTCGATAAAGTTAGTCACCTGAAAAGCTACTAAAAATCTGAGACCTACGAGGATTATGGGTAGATACATTTGACATGTTTCAACCGCTTGATAAATATTGATGGACTTGCACATCTTACCAGTTACAGTCTCGCCTCTTCTCAGTATCCTCGAGCTGCAGTTTGTGTCGAAAAGCTTTACTTGTTTGATATTAAAAGTATCCCATGATCCTCAGTAATCTCAGTTTTTAAGTTTTTTGGTGACTAACTTTAATAACATAAGTAGATTCCTTGTCACTTATAGTTGTTCCTCATATTTTAGGGTTCGTCATCGCCAAGCGCAACAGCTAATTCGCCTCGCGGTGGAAGACCACAGGTAGGTTTAATATGGAAACAAAGTTCAAAATGTTAATCAAAGTATTATGATCATCTTTGATGTGACTGACGCTTCGACAACCTGAGCGGAAGTCATCCAGTCAGAGTTCAAAATGTGTTCTAGTAATAGGGATTTTTCAGTATGATACAATTTCAGCCCTAAAGCTTACATTCAAAGATGCCAGTATCAGGAAACTGGCTTTGCTTTAGTACCAGCAGTTTTAGGGACGTAGTGGGATTCCCAAAGTTGGGGGCGAGGGCGCTCATTTTGGCAGCAAAGTTCCAAAACCACAGGAATTCCATCATTTGATTATAAGCCAATAGAAGACCATAGAATTTAAATGACATATTGGCTTTTCTTGTTAAAAGTAATGCTAAGATTGGAAATCTGATCTTAGAATGGGCGTTCCCTCTCTCCTTCCTTCAGTAAATCACTGAGCGGTTTAAACCCCAGCCCCCGAACATATCTAGCCAGCTAGCCTGCGTGCAGCCGGCCTCTAACGCAGGCTATAGCCAGCAAAATAAAGAAAATCGCCCATAATTATTCATTTATTTATATTTGTAGAGAACACGGCGCATTACTTTGAAGGATCTTGTCTTTGTACTGGAACAAGAAAGACAGTCTTCTAAATCCGCCTTACTATACAAGACACTCCTGAAATGAGTCAAAGTGCAAGCTAATAGATTCTACCAAGTGCTTACCAAGTGCTATGATTCCGTTCGTCAAGGAAAGGAAGGATTATCACGCCAGCGTATCTAATATATTATTAGGCTTAGAGAACATACTATATGGCGTGGCAGAGAAATCTTCCTGTTAGACCAATCTCCTATTTTTATCATGGGCTTGTGATATAGACGTGGTAGGCATAGACCACAGGTAACCCACTGAACAAGACTGCAGCCTCGATCGATTGCTATATTTGAATCAGTCATTTAGTGTTTTAAAAGAGGACATTCCATACAAACTAGACTGTGTGAGATCATGAGGATTGTTGTCTAATTCATCTCCTATTCATTTTACTTTGTGCTGGGCACTAATTTGAAAATGAATATGAATCATCTTGTAGTTCACTGGATGACAGTTCTCTGATCGTCAGGATTTGAGGGCGTGCGCAATTAAATGTTATCGTCAAAACGAACTAGAATTTAGAGCGATTTACAAATGAACAAAACGTTCTTGCATTGTTTCTCTATTTTTTATGACACAATCAACTCAGTAAACACCCTCGAGTAATAACGGTCAAATATAGATTTAAAAAGCAGTGTGTCGAATTATCAAGCCTTATCGTACTTTTTTTCCTTCTAGGCCATCAAAAAACATGATGGCGTGTATTTTATTAACGCCCTAACTTTATTCCTTTTTTTTTTTTACCCAAACTTTATACTCTAAGAGCCAGTGAGCTGGAAAGTGTTTTGCGTCCTCAATGTAGATTTGTAATGTTCAAGGTACAATGTGTACACCGTGTTAATAAATAATGTAGTTAGTAAGCCATTGTTGACCAACATCGATAAAAACAAGAACGTAATACAAGGTTTTATAGACAATTTAAAGTAATTTGTAAAGTTTATTATTCGGCTTTCGTCCACTCTCGTAAATAAATAAAACTCCTGACATAAAAAAGAAATGGTTTCCATGTCGACGTTTACCAAATATGGGCCCGGGAGAGTGGGTGTTGTGTTTTCAAGTAATTAAATTTGACCATAAGCTATAGATTACGAACACTTAATGTGTGCAATAGTTATCACTATTTAGCAGTAAATAGCACTAATTAAACAAAAGAAAACAATAGAATTAGCATAAAATAACACTATTTAGTTATATTTATGTTGCACACTTTTGGTTTGTATCATATCATATGAAACTTTTCACATAGAAAAGTTGTGGTTCCTCTCTAGCCGTTTCTTTTACCATATACTTTAATGTATTTGGAAATTGGAATATAATTTTCTTTACTAAGCAGGCGAATGTCTTGTTCAAAACTGCTTCTCTCTCGCCTATCTTGGCCATATATAGCTTGCCACTCGTGGAAATGATCTTTAGATGATTAACGGAAACTATTTTTACATTTGCGGCCCATGTTAAGTGGGTAAACTCCATTTAACAACTCATAAAAGGAAAGCATGAATCATATATAGTATAAATTAAAAGGAAGAAGCATGCGGTACGTATTGGTTTCCATGGAATTGCTCATCATCCAAATGAATGCAATTGACATTTTAACATGTCAGTTACGAACGGAAAAGATCTTAATCTCAGAGAAAACCGTTACAAGCAATGGAAAAAGGGGATGTTGATCAGAATTGTGAGGGGGGAGGGGGTGAATGCAGATCGGACTTTTACTTTTACAGTCAAAATACCTCAAGTGTGAACACGTAGAGATCATTAATGACTTCATTTTTGGATTTTTGATTTCATTATTCGATTCAAAGATTCATTAACGAAAACGAATCTTCAATATTCAAAAAATGATAATAATTTGAAAATGCGATTAACTTGGCTCGTAGGCTCTCGTTTATAGCTCAAACTGAAGTAAGTCATTAATATTGCATATTCCTTGCACAAAAAGTTTGTTTGCATTTCAGTTGCATATATGCTTGCCTTTTGTGTATGCCTGGCTTTGAAGATTCGTTTTCAATGATGAATGTTCGAATCGAATAATGAAATCAAGAATCCAAAAAATAAAGTTATTAACGACCTCTACGTGTTCACGCTTGAGGTAGTTTGACGGTAAAGGGTTCAGCAATCACCGAGAGGAACGTGGGCTTACGAGATTGAGGGTTCAGCTGACATCTGTCAGGATCGCGGGCTCAATGTTATTATATAACACTAGTCCAACCACTAGTCCAGACATAAGAATAGTCCGTTGTTCACGTTTCCTCGTGAACAGAGTAAGTTGGACTCAGAGCAGAAACAGTGAAAATTGACCCATCATATTATTGATAATGGCTCAATGCAAGGAAAAATTTAAACGCTTCAAGCAGAAAGGTCAAGAAGCATGGAAAGATATCTCCTTGATCACTTACGTTCTCGTGGTCCTTTTCGGTATCGGTGCTTGGGTCGCCATTAATGGCCTTTGGGTGGAAATGCCTGTTATGGTTCAAGAGATACCCGAAAGTTGGTCCTTGCCGTCTTATTTAACCGTTATCATCCAGATTGGGAACATAGGACCTTTAGCCTTCACTATCCTTAATCTTTACCATCCGAAAAAGATAAACGAAGTTTCTGTGACGTACGTCCTCATCATTATCGGTATTTCGTCTTGTTCACTTTTGGCTCTCTTCTGGAAAGAGACTGTATATATAGCAGGAGCTGAACGTAGCATTGCTCTCTTGATTCTCTCGTTTTTCCTATCGACGGTCGATTGTACATCATCCGTTGCGTTTGTACCCTACATGGCACGCTTTCGTGAGGTTTATTTGAGTCCCTACTTCGTAGGTGAAGGTCTAAGCGGGCTCATTCCCAGCTTGGTAGCACTTGCACAAGGGGTGGGGGAGGGTGCCTCACACGAGAAGTGCGCAACGCCCTTAACTATGAACACCTCGAATGCAACCAATTCAACCTCACAGAGCTGGGGTCCTGGTCCAAGGTTCTCAACAGATGTCTTTTTTTGGTTTTTGACTGGTATGATGGCATTATGCTGGATTGCATTTCTGGGTCTCAATACACTCCCTGTCATCCAAAAGGAGAAAGTCCGGAATAACTCGATGCATTCATCAATGAGTGATGTATATGAATTACAGACCATAGACAATATTGAAGGCAAACAAAAGCAGTTCATTAATAATCCAGTTATCAAACAGTCAATGCGGACCAATGTGTTCCTTCTAATTCTCCTTGCCGTCATAAATGGACTAAGCAACGGCATTATCCCAGCTATCCAATCATTTGCCTGTATACCTTACAGTTACTACATCTACCTACTAACATTAACACTATCTAATATTGCCAATCCGTTGACATGTCTGATATTCCCCATGATCAGAACCAAATCGGTACCAGTTTTAACAGTTTTAAGTGTTATCTATTGTACCATGTGTGTGTATATCCTGGTCATTGCCTCACAGAGTCCATATGTGCTTCTAAAATGCCATGATGCTGGTGCCGTTTTAATAGTAAGTATTTATTGTTCAATGTTTATTTTCTTAGTGAAATTTAAACACAACAATGGAATATTCCATAACCAATTTTTTTTTAAAGTGATTCCTTTTGTAATGTGTCTTCTCTTCCAAAATGGAAATTCAGACTGAATCTAAAGTTGCAGTAATGATTTCAAAATATTTTTGAAAGTAAATAGTTATTGGGGTCTTAATTCATTCTTCCATATCATGTCCTGATACCCACTTACTGTAAGTACCGCATTCATATTCACAGTTCCTATTGCTGGCTTAATGATCAAGACCATTACCATACATTCAACCAACACAAGACTGTTTTAAACATATAAATACAATGTAGACTTTGAAAAACATTTGGGTAGTACAAAATGATATTAACTATAAAGACATATGTTAATATTAATAGGAGTAAGGAATGACTGGTTTTACTTCCAGGGCAGTGCATTTCTTTTTTCTTCGTCAGCTTCATGGAAAAATACTTCAATAATGAGTGCATGAGTCCATATTTCATAATTTTAAGTCTCAGTAATTTGTGCTGTTATTTGGTCTTCTTAAAACTCTTCTAACTGAAATTCAATCTATTTTCTTTTGCTTTCTTCCCATTCTTGACACCAGCTGAACTTGTTTCCTGACATCAAAATTGATATCAAAATTCAGAATTATTTATTTATTCATTTATCTAACTGCCTCGAGTTCAAAATATGATGAAGAAAAATGATTCAAGTATAAATACAATGTCATGTTCTGAGGCGGCAGGGGAAACAGCAACAGTGAATGCAAATTTCTGTGAGCTCTTGTTAGATATTTAGAAGCAGCAAGTTGAATATCTGGTTAATAATAACATTTCGCTTGAGGCAATTTTTTTCCATCTACATGTATTTTAAAATGGCTCTTTTTTAGGAAAAGTTTAAATTATTGTCTTATCCAGCAATTAAATGAGGTTTAAGCTCAATTATTATTAGGCAAATTTCAAATGACAAAAGGATAAGTGGATATAGGATAAAGGATAGTATTTTTCAAATAATTATGTTAATACTTACAATGCTTAAATAGTGCATCATAGTGCATAGCTTTAAGACTGTGTAGTTCGTTTTCAGCTGTGCTTTGTTTGCTAGACTTTGGTTGGACTGTTTGCGATGTTTGGATATTTTTTCAGATGTGTAACACCTGTTCTATCCCACCGACTGTCATTTTACTGCACTTTGTTCTTACCCTTCACTAATCTACTCTGCCTTATTCTAATCAACCTTTTTGTTTTTCCTATTAAGGAATTTCCTAGCAACCTTTCCTTAGAAAAAATATTTAAAATAAGGATGGCAGTATGAAGTAAACGAAGTGACAATATCGAGACAGTGGGTTCTTTTGGACTTCAAACTTCTTTATACTTGATTTGCCCTTTTTCAAGAGTCTCATTTCATAGCAACTTCTTATCAGCCAAAGTTCAGTATATTATTGCTCAGTCCAGGGGACATTTTTTAAACATCAACTTACCCTAGTGTGAAAGGGGAGATGGAATGATAAAGGGAAAATAGTAGGGAATGTTTTTTGAAGCTATACACACAAAATATGCTCATAATCTTGGAACTTTAATCCTAAACCTTAATTTTTCATGAGGATAATTTAACAAGAAAATCAATAGCATGAAAGAGGTTTGGAAATAAAATTTTAATTAGCAAAATTTAGGCTTTGAATTTCTCCAAGAATTATTAATAGTTTAAAAAGCCATATCAAACACTTGAAAAAGTGTTCCATCTGATTTCCAATCACTGAGAAGAAAGTTTAAAAACCAATTTCAGTGTTTGGAAATTGGATGAAACACTCTTTAACCCCTGTTTGATATATTACTTGATTGTTTTTAAAACTGCATTTAATATGCTTTCCATATACCCTACCCATCCCTCTCTTATTTTAATTTGCAGTAAAGACATTCCTGTAACACCCATAGGAAATCAAACTGACTTTTTTAATTTACATTTTTTTTCTTTCTAAAGGTCTTGATAAGCGTATCAGCAGTTGCTGTAGTAAGTTACTGCAAAATCACAATCAGTGCATTGATGCGTGATCAAGGTCGCAAGCATCTCCTGTGGTTTGGCATCAGCACTCAAGTTGGTTCATGTATTGGTGCTCTGTCCATATTTGCCCCAGTAAATGTCTATAAAGTGTTTAAACAAGCTTAGTGCTAGAAATATCAAATGAAGTAAGAATATATATATTTATTTGCCTAATTTAAAAAATTTCATTTATAGATGGGTTTTGGTATTATTATATTATTTTGGTAAATGAACTTTCTTTTCATGCAAAAACACTACATTTTTTATGGCCAACAACATGGCTGCCTTGACAACTTTCTATAAAGAATGTATATGTAGAGACTGGACAAGTCTAGATACTGCATCTAGACACTATATTTATTTTGTAATCTTATGCGCAAACATTGTGTCTTGTATTTGCACTTTTTCTGTCTCCCATAACGAGACAGTTTGTCCTTGAACATCTTCAAGGACATCTTTGAACAGCCCACAAAACATTTCCGTCTTAACTACATGAAATAGACCTTCCTTGAATTCCCATTGTCTAACCTTGAGAAATGGTATCAAGTAGTTTTGAGAAGATATAGAAATAACAAATTCTGCAACTCCAACTTCGACTTAATGTTTTTCCAATAATTATGTATAATTTTTTTTCTGGTCACTTGAAAGCGAATTCACAAAAGGTCTATTGAATAATGTTTCTTCAAGGCCAATGAATAAAATGTCTTTAAAAGTCACAACCAAAAGGTTTTCAGCTTCTTTTAATAATAAATTTATGATCAGGATAAAATTGATTTTTTTTTGCTAAAAATTTCAAAAATATTTTTTCAATAGAGCCAATAATTTTGGATAATTCAATAAGAGTTAAAATATTTTTGAACGTAATTATGAATGACTAATGCTAGGCACAAAAACTAAGGCAGCGCAAATGTGCGCTAATATGAGCAACAAAATCACGTTGCAAAAATGAAAATTTGTGGCGTGAAGTGTTAGTTGAAGAAGTTGCACAATTTCGTTGCCCGTATTACTTAGATCCTGCAGTCTTATCTGATGAACAATCACCATACTTTTTAAACTACTGAATGTCTCGTAAAGATAAATGTTGACAAGATTGAAGTGGAAGATGGAAGCGCTTTTAAAAAATATTGACAGAGAGCCTAAGAGTGAGAAACACCGTGAGTAGTTTCTGCACTTTTTTCGAGCTTTGTAATTGGATATAGTGTAATTTCGTGTTTGTGATTGGTTCAGAGTAAAAACCTATGTGAAGACGATTTACCGTAGTTTCTCACTAGGACGTCTGCTCGACTCTGATACCAAACAAGTTAAAATGTTATATCTATTATTGTAAGTAATAGTCTATTGAAGATTTTCACGTCGGCCATGTTGGAGGACTTTAACAAATGGTTTCTTTCGTTATATCCTCCAACATGGCCAATTCGTATTATAATTGACGAAGTGAATGGTAAATCCTATCACTTTCTTTGTTAAATTTTTTGTGACACGAGTCTTTGAACTTAACATATTTTATAATAACTGAAATCCGCAGAATTTGAGAAATTAAAAATAAATGTGAACTAAGTTTTTGGATTACGTTATTGTCCACATTCTAACTTTTTGTAATTGCAGTTTTTTCTAGTAGGCGGCGTAGTTGAGAGGATTTGGGGTTTTAGCCGTCGAATTTACCCTTTGACCAACTATAACGAGAGTATTTTATTGGCTCCGTGAAAATAAATTTACACTGGAGTTTATGACCGCCACAGCCACAGCCCGCCGTAATATTAACAATTCTCTTAATTCCTTTTTTTATACATCTAAACAAATTATGCGTTAATATTTTGAATGGACTTCTTTAGATTTATCGCTTAGAATTTTTTCCTTAGCTTGTAACGAGACTGTGAATAGACCTATCAGCCCCCTCCCCCCCCCCCCCCCCCCCCCCCCCCAAATTAAAAAAAAAATTCAAAATTGCTTGGTCGTCTATGCTTTGTGGTGGTGGTATGCGTTCCCTAACGTATTGGGTTTCGGATTCTATTCGTGGGACCGGTTACATTGAACCTGAACTTATGAAAACACTTTAGTTTCTAACTTAATCAGGGTTCCCTGCATGGTCGACGCCGTGTTTTATGCAACCGGCCACCAGACTGATTATCCTTACTGCTGACTGCCGTACTAGCAGTAGTCCAGACGATGATCCATCCTACCACTCAGCTGCTTTATTCTGCAACAAGCAGGCAGCCCAAAGGCAAGCAAGAAACCAGCGAGCGATGTTGTTTTTTTTCGGAGGGAAGCGAGAAAGTCGAAGACTCTCGAAAAACAGGAGAAAACAGGCAACCAAATCTTGCCAATGAACCAGGGAATTTTGACTTTTAATGAATTGATACTAGGCCATTAGGTGCGCACTTCGAATAAAAATCTTAATCTATAAATCATTTTAATTTGACAAAAATAAGATATTTTAGATTTCTTTGTCGCAAAAGTAGTAAAATGAAATAAAAAAAGAGAAAATTAAAAATGAGTTTGGCTCTGCCACGCTAAAATGAATTTTCGATCCTCCATCCCGAGTCCAATCCATCCTGTGCCATCATCCCACAATCCTTCACCGGTCGCGTTTCCTCTGTGTTCGCCACGTCCATGGTTTATAAAGGGTTCTGTCACTAAAAACATAATTTACTCCTAAAACAACCAATCAACACAAACCACAGCGACACTGAAAGGAAGACGACATCTTAGAAACTATTCTCGAAAGTTTTTAACTAAAAATTGTAATTTAAAGAGCCCAAAGTGAAGCAAGATGGCGGCTGAGAATGAAATTGGTGAATGGTTTCAAGGGATCCCAATTGTTTCTCGTTACTGGTTTTGTTTATCTATTATTTTCCCTCTTCTTGGACGAATTGGATTGTTGAATCCATATTACATGGTGTTAGACTTCGGACTGGTCGTTTATCGGTTTCAGGTGAGTTGAAAAATACAACGAGTTTCGGAATGAAAAAGTGTGCGTACTTTTCTCTTTTGTGCAATTTCTTTTTGTTTAATATTAGAAGCAACCGGATTCAAAACCAGACTCAAATTTTATATATATATATATATATTTGAATATATACAGAAGAAATATTTTGTCCTAGTACAAAATCAAACAGATGGTCAAACAACTTGGAAAAAAATTATATTCAACAGCTGCATAAGAATTAAGTTTGAATACCCTAAAACTCTGACGTCATATAGTGCATTATATAAACACCAGTGCTGATGCAACAGACAATCCTCATAGTACTATGAAATCTTTTAATATTAGTGAAATAGTGGAATTTAGAAGTTCATTTTTATGGACGAAAGAAAACCGGAGAAACCATTGAAGCAGAAGAGAGAACCAACAAGCAACTCTCCTCAGCGCCATGCCGAACTGACTTAAACCTGGGTTGCATTGGTGAGAAGCAAGCACTCTTCCACTATACCACCTATGCTTCCCACAAAAGGCATCTCACTTTAATTCAGACATCTAATTACATGGGCCACAGGAGGGGATATAGGGGTCATATATACTATTTTTATTTTGTATTGCACCTATCTTAATATGTGTTGGGTTTTTTTTTTTCAGATCTGGAGACTGATTACAGCATTTGTATACTATCCAATAACTCCACAAACAGGGTTCCACTACCTCATTAACCTGTACTTTTTATATTCTTATTCAACTAGACTTGAGTCAGGTATTTAGAGGCTGCTAAATTACGTGCACACCATATGTCTGTGAAAAAGTTTTTAACAAAATTGTACAAATCAGTGTAACATTTGGTAGTCTCTTATAGTTTCTTAAAATTTCTTACAGTTTCTTACAGTTTCACAGATATACGGTATGCATTCTATGAGAAGATTTGCAAACATTTGTTCCATTTTAGTTGACAAGACACTTATCAGTGATTACACATAAATTAGTAACTTATATATAAATATTGAAAAAATAGTTAGATGGAGGGATGGGTAGAGAGAGAAGACAGAGGGTTGGATGGATAGATGAATAAGCACATAAAAGATAAAGAAATTATTCGGCTTGTATCCAGTTAATGACTGACTAGATAGACAGTTGAAAAATAAATGAAGTATTAATAATAAATATTGATTGTCTGATTGATTGATTTTAGGTCTATTCGATGGGCGACCAGCGGATTTCTTATTTATGCTGCTGTTCAATGCAATTATTTTAATTGTATCCTTTTGCCGATTAAAGATATACCAGTATTTCCCTTCCCTTAAGGGATAAATTTTGTTTGTACTTTAAGAGTTTTTTCTTTGAATCTCATGTTTCTTTGCTGTTTAAAAATTACTACAGTCTTTACCTTCAAGCTTTACATTTTATCAAACCCTGAAACCATGCACATCTGGGATGATCAAAATCAGGTCATGTCTAACTCACATTGAATTGGGAGTTAGCATGTTAGGTTTCATGGTCAGAGGAAAACTAGAAAACCAATCTGTAAAACTTCCAAAACAAGGGAGAGACCTACTAACAAATTAATACAGTATATGATGTTGAAATCAGGAATTGAACTTGTGACCTGATAGTGAGGTGTGAAGAGAGTATACTACTACTGACCAACCATGGATTCCCTTGATAGGCCTTTTCTTAGGTTTACTGTATTCTCATGTCTCCAGTTCAACCATCTTGGTGAAATAAATAAATGAAACTCAAAATTTTAATTTTATCAAATGCAGAAAAGTATAATTCCTTGACATTATGATCAGATAATTGGTTTTGTGGCAACAATAAGGGTAGGTGATATTATAAAGCCTTAAAAAACTCATTAATAATTCATGAAGGAAACACAATAGAAATCATGACCGTGAAGGAGGTTTTATATCTGATAAAGATTCGTCTTCATTTGCATAAACTTTAACTTGGATTTTCTCTATCAAACTTTGTTCATTTCATAAAGAATTCAGTACAATATGATAACATTCATCACGAGTTTTTTAAGCCGTTCAATAAACTCGCAGATCGTGTTTTATCGGGTATAAAACCACTCGGCTACGCCTCGTGTTTTATATCCGATAAAACACTCCTGCTCGTTTATTAAACAGTACATAACATTTTATGCATTTTTAGATTGAAAAAAAAAAAAAGATAAATAAATATTTTTGATGAGTGAATATTTTTCATTTTTTCAGTTACTTATGGATCCCCTGGTTCTGAGTGTACTATATGTGTGGTGTCAGGTTAACAAGGACATGATTGTACAGTTCTGGTTTGGAATGCAGTTTAAGGTACAAGTAATGTGTCAGGTCTTCAGTCTGCAAAATGTATGTGATGAAATAAGAATGATGATGGTGTTGATGAGGATGCTTAATATTAGGAATGGTTGACCTTGAAGTTAGCCCTACAGTATATACAAGTCTCCTGATATTCTCCTGAAACAGCCAAAAATGTTTTTATGGTGGTTCATAATACTCCTTTCAGGTCAAACTCTTGATTTTCAGTCGGATAAACTTACCTTAGTTTTGCTATTCATTCAGTAAAATGTTAGTCCAGGATGGAAATTAGACAGGATGTCATAATGTCAGTAACAATAAACACATCTCCTCAAATTCGGCTTTTCTAAAATATCTTTCGATTTTGAGATAACAACGAATATATGCACGATAGTCTATGCAAGATGACGCATAACATATATGACATCAGACAATGTTAGACTGTTTGATTTTAATTTCGATAATTTGGAAATTTATGTCACAACTCATTTCGTGTTAGATCACTTATATGGATAGGGCCCAATATAAGTTTATTTTAATAAATAAATCTCCTTGTGTTTGTTCATAATCACAGGCAATGTATTTACCTTGGGTGCTGGCTATATTCAACATGGTTATTCAAGGAGGGTGAGTTTGACTAACACACAATAGGGCTTTTAGGTTGTGACTTATTTACCGGGTCCAGTCGCACAAAAGATTGCTAAAATTTTGCCACAACTTATTCCCAGGATTTATTCTCTATCTTTAACAATTAGATATATGAACAGAAAATCCTGCTGTGAAGTAAACAGCACAGAAAAATGTCTGTAAAAGTAATTATTATTTTGAACCCAGAAGTGTTTTTTTCGTTAAACTCATTACTGTAAAATCCCAAACATAAGCCCCAGTGCCAAATGTAGGTTTATTTAAATTCATGATATTTTTTAACTTGACGATAAATGCAAAACTGTTGATTACAGTATATTAATTTGTATTTTGCTTTTTTACTTAGTGGTGTGATGGAATTGATTGGTATATTTGTTGGTCATGTGTACTTCTTTCTCATGTTCAAATATCCACAAGACTTTGGTGGCACAAGTTTTCTCACAACTCCATCATTTTTGTAAGTATGCAGAGAACACCAGTGTAGGTTTAGTGTATCAAGGATAGTGTAGTGATACTGCTTATCCTCCAATCTCTCTAACCTCTCAAGGTGATTCACCACTATTTATGATTCATTATTTATGCCTTTTTTTTTTTGTTCTTCTTTATTTTCTATTAAACATTGATAAAATTATCACATAAATATATGTTATTTACCAGCCAGGAGGTCCAGATAGGGAAAATCTGTGCCTGAGGTCTTGAATATACAGACTGAGGCTGATAGGCCGGTAGGCCTCATTCCGTTTTCAAGACGGAGGACACAGTTTTTCCCTATCCGGACCGACTATAGGACAGTAAATAACTTAATTATTTTTTCCCATATTTTTTGACTTGTTTTCATAATCTTTTGGTTTTGTTGTTCAGCAACAAAGGATACCAGAGGGAGGGCGTGGTTAGATACTTACAAAATACCGCCCGCTAAAACAGCCAATCAGAACGCATGATTTTTGGGGATACTGGACCAATAAAAAAATTATTTTTTAACTTTTTCAGCTACAAGTACCTCCCTAACAGACAAGGAGGGGTGAGCGGATTTGGTATGGCACCATCAAATAGACGACCACAGGGAGATAACACTGGTGGTGGAGGATGGGGAAGAAACTGGGGTCAAGGCAGGCGCTTAGGAGATGACTAATCAAATAAGATTAACTTAAATTTAAGTTAAAATGCATGTACATTCAGTTAGGCATATAGTAACTGTTGGATATGCATGTATACTTTCGCAAATATGTATTTTGACAAAAAAGACCATTGTCAAGCTTGTCATAATTGTTGGTGAGATAATGCTACGGCTTGCATATAACTTTTTATATCAATTAATTACAGCAATTGCTAATACTATTATAGCTGCTTTTGTCAGATTTGTGGTGCTTGACAGTGTATTGTCCTTTTTTGTTAAACTGTCAGACACATTGGAATCTGGAATCAAGCTTAGGTTTCTTGACTGGCTTTACAGTGTTCCTTATAAACAGCACATGCAGTATTTTCATTACGTGAGCAAATAGGTTTTGCTGGACTTCACTTGAGTCATTTCTGTAGCATTCGGATCATGTCATGGAAACACTTTGATTGACATCCATCAAAACCTACTACGTTACAATAAAATAATGTAAAATTTCACATGTGTGATTTGGGAGCACTTAATAATCAGGATGGTAAAGGGTTATTTCATGAAATGCAATTTGACGTTTTTTTATAATTTATGAAGCGTGATTCCTACCCCCTCCCCCCTGTACTATTATCTGAGAAGCAGCTACAAAAATGTCATACCTACAGTGAAGGCTTTTAAAAAAGATTTTCTATGCTCGTCTCCCATGGAGGTTTGATATAGGAAGTGTGATTTGGTGAAAGTCTTGATTTTCTGTAACATCATTTTAAGGACTTGCCTAACTTTGTTCAATTGTTTGTTTGTTTTTCTTTGGCTATTGGAAATAATTGTAACCAACCTCAGACTGCTGGCTTTATGGGACACTGAATTGCAGCACAATTCCTTAATATATGACAGGTTTGTTACACATGTAAGCATAATTAAATATTTGTTCTAATAAACTTTCAATGTGAAACTGTGTCATCCAATGTTCTCAGCGGTACTAGTCGGGATCATCAATTTGTTTTTTCATCTTTTTTACCATACTTTGATATTATATTATTTGCTGGAGTGGCTGTATATTTTCCTTGTCAAAAATTTAGGGATTGCGCAATAGTACCCAGAAGTGTTCACGGCACCACCCACTAGTCCTTTGCGGGCATATGATATAGAGATCCAAGTGCAGTAAATGTTCTTGTCAGCAAACTTTGCCAGGAAAGATAGTAAATCTTTTTTCACTAAAAAGACTGCCTTATTGTTCTATAATTAAAAATAATAAGAGATGCATTTAAAAAAATAATATGTGGATGAGATGGGGTTCGAACTAACCAAGAGAAATAAAAAAGTCGATTCTAATTTGCCATACCCCCGAGACATCCGCAGAGCTGAGGCGGCGTATGGACTTCGGACCTGACGGCGATTAAATCCTTCTGCCCTTGGGTGTACGAATTACGCAAGAAAATGTTCTAGCCGGAGCATCAGGGGAGAGACCAGCCGGCCCCCAGACCATATATTTGAAGCCTTATTTTCCTAGTTCAAGGTAAGAGCTATTGATCTTAAACTCTTTCAGCATAGAATTCTGCTTTGAAAAGCTAAATAAAAAATTTGAGTAGATAAATAAAATAAAAATCTTTTCACGGAATCTTGGACTTTCTTGGTCAGTTTATACATCCAAGTAATTCCTAATCTTGGCACTAAGCCTTGAATTACAGCAACTAACGAAAAAAGAATATGCGTAAACATAATTTCCGACACGTGTTTTGCAGCCCCGCCCCCAATCATCACTTTGATAAATTAGACATGGATTGGCACTTGAGTATAAATCAGACAGTACAAGGAATCTCTGTATCATATACATGTCTGCAAGGTCTCTTGGGTAGTGCCGTGAAGACCCCTGGGTAGTACTATTGCGCAATTTTGGCATTTTCTGATGCAGGAAAATACAGAGACAAGCAACGCATCTTTAGACAGGCAACCCAGTAACAAGAGAGCACAAATATAAGGAAATAATTTTCAAGAGAATGGCATGCTAATGGTACGCAGTGGAAAAACACCAAATTTTAGGTTTTTGTCATTTTATTTTTTGGACTCAAGATGAGCTCCACTTACTGTCACTAAAACGTCTATTCCTGAGCGTCTTTTTCCTCCCATCCCTTTCCTCCACTCCCACCCGTCCTGTGAATACTATCTTCACCAACAACTGTTCTGAAGTCCTTGAGATGGGTCGCCTTTTATAGCTAGCCGCCTGGATCTAGTTTGTTTGCGCATGCTCAGTTCGACTCACATGGCGGACAAGATGGCGGGTTTTATGAAACATTTGGGATAACTTCTTCAAAAATTAACTGTTTAAATTCCTTTAAAAACATCAAAAGCAAAGGTTATAAAAGCCTTTTGCTTTAAATTCCGTTCACTTGTTGTTTTTTTCTTGCTATTGAACCAAGAGCAAGCAGTCAAAATGTCGTCTACATTCAGTGATTTACTCCAGCAAGCGGAGCAACTGACGGCCGACATGGACACCGGTGGAGATTTACCAAGAATTGACTTAAATCTTCATCAGTTGGCTGAAGCAGGAACAAGGCTGTGGTCCAGAACTACAGGGACTGTGGGGGATAGTGCTGATGTTAAGGCGTAAGTATAAAAATTACAGTCTCTCAACAACAAGATATGTCGTACAGGGTTCCCCATCCATGTGTAGCGTCATCTGATCCAATCAGGAAATGATCCAAGTTGCCTTTATTTGTACAATTTTAGGCTGCTTCTCTAAGCTGCAAAGTAGTTATTGTTTCAAAATTTGAACTTTCAATTGAGTAATTAAGTTGTATAAAAATCAAATTGACACCAAAGGGACCAGAAAATAGTATTCATACCAGGGCTAAATAAAAATAATGGTTGCTCAATGGCCAGATATGATGACCAGCCACTAAAGACGGATCACCTATATAATGACACCACATAATCAAATACTTGAGTTTTGAGTTCTCTGTTACTTCATTCAGCGTTAGTCTCGGTTTTGTGTAGAATATTCATGTGTTACAGTGAAAGTCAAAGTGTTTGTATTGTTAAAGTTGTGCATTCTTTACTTTACCGTTGGAATTTGTAATATTTAGGCCCTGATTCAAGGCCTAACCCTGAGTAATTGAGTCTGTAATCAAGGAACACCCCAGTAACCTGAAACTCTAAAATGGTCTATTTATTTAATAGTTATTGGAAATGCATTTTCTCTGGGACAAAAATTATCGTAAGGTGCCTATATTTAATATGTGTGTGTTTATGAAAGAGTTTGCAATAGCAGGCTTTTGGTAGAGATCTGATTTTGATTTGAGTGAGTAAAAGGACATCATACATTTAAATTGTGTACCATTGTACAAACACACATACTTATTGCTTTTGTTCCTGTTAAGGTCCATACTGTTAGGCTCCAAGGGATTTGATGTTCCAAAGCTATCTGAGAAACTTGAACAGCTGGACACAACAAAAACATTTGAACCTCTTGAACCTGTCAGAGAAACAGATATCCAGGTATAAATGATCTGATACAATCATAAGGCCTTTACTAGTTTTTAGCTGGTTATTTCACCTTTATTATTGCTTGAGTGACCATGAAACAATGGTTCCAAGTCGAGGCTAAGGACAAACAAAAAAATAAGTATGTTTCCTGTTGTGCGACTGGCCTTAATTTTCTTGCTGATTTTTGCCGACCCTAATATTTTTTCATTCCCAAATGCACTACAGTAAAAGTGAATAAATAAAATAATCCGACCTACTGACCCTAATTATTTTTCTCATGCAACAGGAAACACACTTATTTTTTTGTTTGGCCAAACTGCTATTTTCTTAAACATGCAACTTTTTTTCTCTGCAACTTTTATGGTCACTCATGCAAATTTGGGAGAGGTCCATAAGATGGAATCATATTGTTGCCTAGAAAGCAGTAGAAATTTGCCTCAAACTACACGAATATTTTTTTTTTGAAATAATGTGTATGAGAATATTCTAAATCATTTGAGATATTGTGACTCGTCATTGCTAGATTTACTTTGTCTTCATATGTAAAGCCTTTTGTAAAAGTAATAGTAAGATATAGAATAATTGTGATAATTAGACTTAAATTACTGAGGGTAGCTTGACTCAACATGTTTGTACATAAGTACAGCGACATGCATCTGCACTTTATATTACTTCAATTTATATTTGTTCCTGGGAAATTTACAGGGCTTTTTGAGGAATGAAAGAGAAAATGCAATACTGTCAGCTATTGAAGAAGCAAGAAAGAATGTAAGTTGAAAGAATACTGATGAATGTACCAAGAAAGCTTGCTGTGTTTCTGTTCACAAGCGTTGGCATTGCTACACGTCCACCCCAGACAAAAATCGCTACATGCACTTTGCAATAGACTGCCGTCAATCAAACATGCTGATGTCATTTACACGCATGTGTGATTCAAAAGGCACCAAAACTTGTCAATTGTTTACAAGAACTATGAGCCACACTCACCAGGCCTATCCTGGCTGTTCCAAACGTGTGTAAATGACGTCAACTTGTTTGATTGACAGCAGTCTATTGCAAAGTGCATGTCATTATTTTTGTCTGGGGTGGCCGCATAGCAATGCAAATGCCGGTAAAAACTTCAAATTTTATTTTGACATTTGTTACAGACATTCAGGCAGTCTGAGAAACATCAGTGGAATTGCATGGAAAGTGAATGGGAGAAAGAAAAGGAAAAGATTCTTAATTCATTGCTTGGTGCAGGACAAGAGGCTTTAGATTTCCCATCCGAACCAGAGGTAAGTCTTGAGGGATGGATTGATATTAGCTTACAAAACAGAGATTTTTCAATGTTTGGTTATGACAGAGATCTTAACTTTATTTTGGAAAATCAAATCATAGATTATTTTGATTTGAAAGGGTTTATGGCAAAAAAGAACAATTTATTGAAATATTTTCAGGACAGATTTTTTGAGTTCATTTTACCATTTTGTTCACATCGGTGAAATCATATCAATAAGTTTGTTGTAAGACAACAGTAATGCAAACTCAGGTGGATAGAGTGTCTATACTCCATTTTGGAGCTCTCTGAAGCTCAGGGCTAGTCTTGACTTTGTGCAGAATATTTATGTGTTCCAGTGGAGGTCTGTAGAATTTCAAAGTGTTTGTATTGTTGAAGTTGTTCATTCTTTACTTTAGCATTGGTATTTGTGAATATTTAGACACTGATACCAGGTAAACCCTGAGTAAATGAGTCTGTAATCAAGGAACACAACCATAATTTGAAACTCAAAAAAGGTCTATTTGCAGTAGTAACTAGTATAAACTAAATATTTGAAAAACAATTACTGAATGAAATGTTTTTACAACACTCCTTGAGAAGTAATTAAGCACCTTCAATCTTTATTGAAATCAAATATTTTATGTTTTTACAGGTCTTTTCTACCAGTTCTCTGAACATGACTGGGCGCACTGCTTTGGACTCCATAGAGCTTGCTTATGCAAGACAAGTAAGGAACATCTGACTTCTTCTGTAGATTCAAAACTATATATTCTTTAGTATTGAAGATACATTGTACTATTATCCCGGTTACAAGTGCACCTGATTATAAGCCCTCTAGTCCCAAACTCTTTTCTTCTGCTCATAAGCCTCCTGGTTACTGTATAAGCCTCATTAATCTTCTTTCGTAAATAGAGCTATATGATTAATAATAAATTATAAACAGCTGATCAGTCACTGGTCAGTCACCAGTCATCATGACCTGTCAAAATCATGCATTGTTTCTGGACTCAATATTACCAGTCAAAATGACTGATGAGGCAAAATATCTGGATATTGTCTAATGACTGACTGTCATTTTAATCCCTGATCCTATTAAAAACCCTCAATTAATATTATAAGCCAAGGTCTTGTAATTAGGATTTTTTAATATATATATTTTATAACATGCTCTGTGGTTTTTAATGTCTAGATTTATATTCACAATGAAGCCACTGTCCAGGACACTAGGCATGATATTGTGGATGGATTTCTTTGTGTTGCAGAAAAGATTGAAGATAAGGTACTGTATGCTTGATTTAAACCAGAATAAGTCCATTCTATGGGTCACAAAGCCAATATTTCTTGGAAATAGACCAATTACATGAAAGGAAATACAACATGCAGTGAAACCTTCACCAAACTTTTTTGAAATGCCCATATTGTATATTTTTCTGGTCTGCTATCCTAAAACAAATGGGTAAATACAAATAAGTTATTTACCAGCCTAAAGCTGGTCTGGATAGGGAAAAACTGTGCCCTCTGGCATTGGGAGAAAATATGATATTATCCCTTATTGGCGTTCACTGCGTCGCAACTACGGCCCAACTACGGCCAATACAAGATATTATTTTTCTCCCAGAGAACCGCAATATAAACCAAAATGGCAGTAACTTATAATTACTATTTTCAAAATTTCTCTTTCATCAGAATATTAATGACATGTGGCAATTCATGGAGAATCTACAACCACTACAGAATACATCAGGATCACCACCACACAAACTGAGGTGGGTTCAAGAATCAGAGATTTCTTCCCCACTTCAGTTTGTTCAGTTGCTGTAATTTGTTCTATTATGCTGACATGTTATTGAATTTTGAATTCCAACTCAGGTGTTCTCCTGACTTTCAGAGGAAGTTTTTGGAAAAAGCAAGAAGTTTCTTAGAGTCAAGGTACGAAACTAAGCACATGCATTGAATATTTCTAAGAATTTAATTAAAGATTATATTTATTTCTTTGTCTCACGATTGTGGCAGTTGGGAGGACCAAGACGTTTTTGACTGCTACTGCTAGTCTTCATCAGGCGATGGCGTAGACTGGAAGGTGGTCTTCTTAATATATTCTGTTGATAAATATGTACCCTTCAAATATAACATAACTAGTCTTCATCAGGCAATGGTGTAGTTTGGAAGGTGGTCTTCATATATACTGTCAGTCTGGCTCCCTTGAGGGTTGCGCCTGAGCTGTGATTGGCTGTGGGCGGTGGTATGACGGGTGCTTTTATTCAATTGAGATTGAAGAGTAGATACCAACTATTCAAAAGCACTCTGTCATGCGAACAACCCAAATATCAACCAATCAGTGGTCAGCTGCTGCGATAGCATACCCTCACAGCTATCTAATGTCATTGATTAAGAAATGCATTTAAAATCTCCCAATTGTATTTCAGATACCTGCAGTATGTCCAGGAAACTGTCTATGACAACTTGCAGCAGTCACGCCTTGGAGGTGTACCTGGGACATTTAACCTTATCAAAAGCTTCCTCAAGGTGAAGCTGTCCCATAGCTTCCAAGGACTAGAGGTACGAAATTCAGAGTAATAATTTAACCTTTTGGGTCATGTACTGTGGAATAAAAGAATAGTTGAACTTATTATTTTCTAGAATTATAACTATTGTATTTTGTTTTAGGATGGAGATATTGATGGTACACCCATCTGGCCATTGATTTACTATTGTATAAGATGTGGAGATCCACAGGCTGCTCTGCAAGCTATGGACTACATACCGTAAGTCAGTCCTATCTTACAGTATCATCATAGTCTTATAGACCACATAAGAAGTTCATTTATGATAATATATAGATACCATAATCAAATACTTTTACTTTATGATTATTTTTAATATTGATTCTCCCCAGTGATTTACCACGTAGGGCTCTTTTGTTCTTTTGTAAATAAATTACCTGCTTTTGACAAATCTTCAAAAAAGTGTCATAAGTTGCAAGGACTGTCAAAATAACCACTGAAAAAATAATGATATTTGGGTTCCCAAATTGAAAGTCATCCCAAAAGGCTGCAGTAATGCCCTGGTGATACAGTATATATGATTATTTAAAATACTGTTTTTCAGGCAACATCTTGGTGAATTTAGGGAATTCTTCAGAGAATACA
Source organism: Actinia equina (assembly GCA_011057435.1). Taxonomy (NCBI): domain Eukaryota; kingdom Metazoa; phylum Cnidaria; class Anthozoa; order Actiniaria; family Actiniidae; genus Actinia; species Actinia equina. The sequence continues at coordinate 61,111 of WHPX01000035.1, forward strand.
TCAACAGCAAAATAAGAAGGTAATAATAACATCACCACTACTGTTACACTTAGTGAACACACTTACATTCAATACTTTAGAAAAACCTAATCCTAGGGTGGTGATGATGATGAGTGATTATGACTATGGTTTTATAATGATTATTAGAAGGATTTGCTGTCTGATAGTACAGTAAGTCCTTAGATTTAGTCATAACTAAGATTAAGTAGATCACTGACAGCGATGATGATGATGATATTGATAATTACTGGCATGGAGCAATGTTATTTAGGAATTTCAGTTTGTTACAGTACTTTCTACCTGTTTTTCACAGACTAAGCCCAAGTACTGAAAGTAAGGTCCGTCTTCAATACAAGCGTTCAGTTCGTACCAGCCAGGATCCATTCAAAAGGTACAGTATATAAGATGCCATGAGATGTTATTCAGAAGATGTTACAGTATTTCCAGTATTTCTCAGATCTCTTTTAATAGTTTCCAGTATTTTTGTACACCTGCCTACATAAGAAAATTAATTCCTAGGTGTAGATATGAAGGTAATTTTCTTTATTGATCTTAGTAAAGATTGGCTACCAATTATTCCTCCATGAGGGGGTGTTGAAATTTTTTAAAACTCAACAGTGCTTAGTTGAACATTGGTTAGATCAAACAAAAAAAATAAGTGTGTTTCCTGTTGCATGAGAAAAATAATTGGGTTCAGTAGGTTGGATTTTTTAGTGGAAATGAGCTTACTGGGAACCCTGTGGTGCATTTGGGAATGAAAAAAAATTAGGGTCAGCAAAAATCAGCAAGAAAATAGGATCAGTCGGGCGACAGGAAACACACTTATTTTTTTGTTTGGTCTTATTAATTTGTCCTTGTAAATTGTTTTGCCACAGAGCTGTATATTGTTTAGTTGGTCACTGTGATTTAGCTGATAACCATCAAGAGATTGCACCCAAAACAGATGACTACTTGTGGCTGAAGGTAAATAGAACATGAACATTACTGCAACAACTCTTTATTGTTTAAAAAGTGCACCCCTTGGATTTTACTCTTTTTGTCAGTCTTAAAATCATATAAGGCAACCCATCATCAGAGTTCAAGCTTGGGGTACCTATGTATAACAAGGGTTGAAAGAGACTAGGGATGAGAAATTAGGATCACCAATTCATTCCCTTCTCTTCTCTAAGAGGTGTACAAGAAACTTTACAGAATCCAAAAACTTAAGAGTGAGTGTTCTTTTGGAGGAGGCTATCTTTCTATACAAATTTGTTAAAAGGTTTAGAACATAACAGCAGATTCTCAAAAAATCTCTCCTGTTTTCTTAAGGCCTATTTACACGGCACGATTTGCCGCGCGCGACTTGACGTATACGGCAAATTTTGGTACCATTTACACGAGCACAACTTGTCGCACGCGGCACGAAAAAAGCGCGAGCAATTTACTCGTCATTACAGCAAATGTTTCTTGTAAAATGCCACCGTACACAGTTGAGAAGTGCAGTAAATAATCAAGTCTACCTTGTTATTTGATGGGATCATTCAGTATTTTTGCACTTCGTGTTTAATTACCGGTAAAGACATTTTCATGGAAATCCGCCATTTTGTTTTGGAATCAACTAGTTTTGAATTCAGTCCCAATCTAGGTCAAAATCGTCATATTTACGTCATTTTCCTACGGCATGTCGTAGGGTTTTAAGCCAAAGTTTAAAATGCTACGACAAGTCTTGAGGCCGCGTACGTCTGTTGTAGGACCATTTACACGACCCGATTTTGAGCTGATTTTGCCGTATACGTCAAGTCGCGCGCCGCAAATCGTGCCGTGTAAATAGGCCATTAGTAGCATTTAAATATTTTTTAGGCTCAGGGCCCAGTTGTACAAAGGGTGGAGAGCACTATCTGACAAATAAATTCTTATCAAGTGTATAAGTTATTACTGTTACCCAATAAATATATCCACTGGATAAGGAATTATACACCAGATAGCACTATCCACCATTCTTACACCCTGGCCCTAAAGAGTAGCCATTTTCCATGTTATTATTGACTAAACAGATTTCTCCTATTTTTACTAAATGCAGCTCAGTCTTGTCAGTGGTGAACAAGATGGTGGATCACAAGATGAAATGACCCTTAATCAGCTACAGACCTTGTTACTAGAACAATTTGGTAAAGGCTTTATAAAAAGGAATGTCTGTTTTGTTTGATGAAAGTAAACTGTACAACAGAGAACATGAAAGCCCATTACAAATCACAACTTCCCTCTCACATCTTTCTGATAAATTATGAATGTTTGTTTAGTTTGTCTAAGTAAAGTCAAAAGTAGAATTAAAAGAGGGAGTTCCATTTTGTTCATTTGATTTCTTGCAAATCCCACCTAACAGGGTTTGCACTGCTCAAGGAATTCCTTGAAAACTCTTGAAATCTTTAGAAGATTTTCCAGGGCCGTGGAAAACTCCTTGAAAATATGTTTTTGAACTAACACCTGAAAAACTCCTTAAAATTCAAATCACTTGTTCTAAAGTTACTGATTTTACTACTTTTGTTACACAACAAAATTACTCAATTCTGATTGGACAAGAGGGGTACCATTAAATCCCAAATTGGACTCTGTAAAGTCCCAATTAAGTTGCTCAATTTTATTGAGTGTATTATATACAAAAAATCACACAATGTTCTCATTTATAGATACTCGTGATGTTTTGAAAGTTCTCAAATTGGCTAAAGGCTTGTCCAATTTTGAGAACTTTCAAAACATCTTTCTGAAATTGTTTTAGCCGAGGCTTCAAAAGATTTTGTAATCATAGTAAGTTGCTTTCATTTTGTATACATCCCTAACTGGTATTCGTTTGGCGTACATATAAGTTAGGGATTTATACCTAATGAAAGCAACTTAGTACTATGATTTCAAAACATCACTTGTACCTATGAATTCTGAATTGTACTCAAGATCGTGCGATTTCCTATACTAATGACATGAAATTTCAAAGTTGAGGTCCTAGAATCTTTATATTAATCTTAGCCTCTAGAAAACTCTTGGAATTTTATAATGTCTTACCCGTCTACCCCTATCAGATAAAGAAACTGATTGACTGTTTGTTTGTTTTCAGGTGAAGCTCATTTTGGAGCATATCAGCAACCATTTTTGTACTTCCAAGTTCTCTTTCTTACAGGACAATTTGAAGCTGTAAGTACAAAAGCAGTTTGACAAGGATCCATGAACAGTCCTTGGGATATAACACCTCGATTCGCTTCTTTTTCCCTTTCATTCAATTTTTCACTTCTAAATCCCATTTGTTGCAATCCATTGCATTACAAAAATGATAATAATAATATAATGTGTTTACCACTCCTGGTTGAATGGCTTAATGCTTAAAATGTTTTGCTACCCAATGATAAGGCTGCCAAAAGATTGAATTAGAATTTATAAGTTGATTTTCTTTTGCAGATCTACTCTCCACTCTACAAGTATTTTAATTGAATTCATCCTCACATCAAATAATTAACTTAATGTTATTTTCTGTCGATATTTCACAACAGGCTATTGAGTTCTTATCAAGGGTTGAGTTCTTTAAGAGCCATGCTGTTCATTTTGCTATATCTCTGTACGAGATGGGTCTTTTAGCTTTACCAGACTCTATCCAGTCACAGCTATGTAAGTCTTGCTTGTTTTCACAGCTGCCATAGGTTTTGATTATTTTGTTCATGAAATGTGGATGATGATAATGATAAAACAGATAAAACAATACTAAATATGTTATTTGCCCATCATATTTTTAGTAACCATTGACGCAGGTGACCCCCCACCAGGGAGGAGGTTAAACTTTTCTCGTCTCATCATGTCCTATACACGCAAGTTTGAGATAACTGACCCCAGAGAGGCCTTGCAGTACTTCTACTTGCTAAGGTAAAATAACTTGGAGTTACAATAACTAACCATCAACCCTATCAGCACCCTACTGACACCAAACATATACTAACACAGACCCTAGCAATGACCCAGTGATCAACATGCAGACACCCCTTGTCAGTCTACCAACACCCTGCCAATACCCCCTACCAATGCCCCCTACCAACACCCCCTACCAACATCCCTACCAACACCTGATAACAACTCTACCAACACCCCTACCAACATCCCTACCAACACCTACTAACACCCCTACCAACACACTTACAAAAACCCCTTCCAACACCCATACTATCACCTCTAGCAACACCACTACTGACACCCCTAGCAACACCCTACTAACACCCTACCACATACCCTGCCAACACCCCTACCACTTAACTCTTCTACTAAAACCCCTACCAACACCCTTACTAAGGCCCCTACCAAGGCCCCTAACACACTGTAATACCTCCACTGACACCCTACCACACCTATTGTAAGCTAAGTAAGATATCCTAACTTAACTTTCTTTCAAGGAATATCAAGCGACCTCATGGTGAAGACCTCTTCATGTCTTGTGTCAGTGAATTAGTCTTAGAAACAAGAGAGGTAACCATTTCAAGTTGTGAATTTTATGTAACTAAAACAGTAACCTTTTACTCTATCCTTTATTCATGTTTTCTTATTTCTCACAGTTTGAAATGCTATTAGGACGCTTGGAGCCCAATGGAAGTCGCAAGGTATTAATACACCTATATCGTATCTATTATTTTAGCATGGGCATCTCTCATCTTTCATCATGCCACTCAGTTCCTTTCCTAATGATACACCTTTATGTAGACAAACTATTTTGCAACAAAATAGTAATGAAACAATTTCAGTTATTCTCAAGATTTGCTCCACTTGCTTTTGCAAGTCCCCTCAAAATATTGAGAATCACAAAAATACTAGAGTTCCCAGGACCTACTTTGAAAAAAAAAACTAATTCCAATTCCTGTAGTTCTTCCCATTCACTGTCAATCAATCCCCTTTCTCATTTACTTACTACTTTTTTCACTCACATTGACCCTTGTTCCTCTTACACATCTCTCTTCTTTGCTTGTGCTTACAAACCCTTGGTGTTTTGGGAGCAGCAGGCAGCAACAATATTTCTACAGGCAAGAGAAAATGAACTAAGAGAAGGAATCCTACCTATATAGCCTTGTAACCATCATGTGCACAGTTTGATGCTATTTTTACACCATTTGTTTTTTTGCACGCGCATTTACTGCGCGCGCTCTACGCTGTTGTTAACGTTTTTGGGGTTTTTCCGTTATTTCGACTCTGCCCTAAATATGAATGTGCACTTCGAAAGCTTGGCAAATACGACAGGAAATTGAAGTAGTTATTTGTTCAACTTTTTGGAGTATTTTTACATTTATTTTTCAAAGCCTTCAACCTACATCGTCATCTTGAGGGAAGATTTGAACATTTGAACATAAGAAAAGCACAAGAAACCTTTAGCAAGCAGCGTAGAGCGCGCGCGTACTCTGCGCGTGCAGAAAATCAATGATATCATTGGAAGATATTTTTAGAATAGATTCTAAAAATAGCATCAAAGTGTGCACATGATGGGGCACGGGGATTCCTTCTCTTAGTTCATATTCTCTTGCTACAGGCCTTTAGTCCCAATACTGCAACTCTTATTTCCTCCTTATAGTAGTACATCTGGGTTAATTATCTACGAGATTCTATAATGGTATAGCCATTGTCTTACTCCAGGGTTTCGGTTTTGTTGTGTGAGGGTATATGCAGATATACTAAAATTCTAAAACTCCATCTTTTTTTACAGCCTGGTTGTATTGACAAATTCCAAAGAGACAAACGAGAAGCACAAAAGATAATCGAACTAGTGGCTAAGGACACCGAAGATAAGGGACTGTTTGAAGAAGCTGTCAAACTCTACGACTTGGCAAAGGTTGAAATTTTAAACATCTATCAGTATTAATATTAGAAAACGGCAAAGTACCTGACAAGATCAATACAAACATTCTGCATAAAGAATTCAATTTACAAGTGGAAAGGGATTTTATCTTTCTGCTATCTAACCACAGGCAGCCCAAGCTGTATTTGGGCGTGGGCTCGTGATGGTACGGAACCTCTACACACGTACATTTGTATGTTTGTTGCCTTAATTAATATACATATTAAGTTATACATTGCAATTTACAATCTTTGTTTTAGAACCATGAAAAGGCTGTTGAAATATTGAACAAACTACTGAGTCAGGTTGTATCTTCTACTGGTGGTGCTCAGTCTCCTCGCGACAGGCTCCAGAACCTTGCTGTATCGGTTGCCGACAGGTTAGTCTGACAGTATTATCTGAATATAAAAATATAAATAAATAAATAATTTACTTTATTTAAGTGTCTAGTCGTTAGTATGTATAGATTATAATTATGAAGGTTATATACCGTTACTGAGGTGATTATATCTGATATCCACCAAGGTATAAGGTATATACCGCCTTATACCATCAATGACCGGGGGGAGATTTCTTAAAACGTGGTTGATAACTAGATATCAAACTGGACATCCCTTTGTTTAAGTTGGGTGAAAAAGAAGGATTAAGTTCGCCAGTGAGCAAAAGAAACTGACTCAATGATGATATGATTTTAGTTAGAAATACTGGACAGATACCAGGATCGATAAATCCAGGCACTATCCTAGAGTTTTCTGATTTACATTGTTGGGGAAATAGATGTAAAGAAGCGTGAACTCATTATCTATCTTACTGTGTCATCTCCTCAGGTACCGTGTGCAAGGACACAACACCAGTCAGAGTCGCATCAGTACTTTCTACCTGCTGCTTGATTTGATGCAGTTTTTCGACTTGTATCACGCAAATCAACTGGATACCGCACTTGATGTGAGTACATTACTAGATTTATTCATTTACACATTTAGGTTCTATATCAGTGTGATAAGGCCGTGAATAAAAATCATTTCACTGAACTGATAAGATACCACTTCACACTAAGATGGAAACTGTGAGTATGGTCATTTTATCGACTCTTTATGTGTAATAGACAATTTTTTACATGCTGAGAGCCTCGCTCGAGGACTCGCTCGTTCGCGATATGATATCGGGAAACTTGTAAATAAAAACAATATCAAGCCCTTAACATGTGATAATCTCTACGTATACCAGCAAACACCATCATTGTTCTATTCACCATTGTGTTTATTATGTAATCATTAGGTGATGCAGAAGTTAAAGCTTGTTCCCTTCAGCAGCGAGACCGTAGAAGAACGAGTTGCTGCGTTTCGACAGTACAATGATGAGGTTAGGGCTTAAACTTACGCCTTGCACTTACACCTACCATACTCAATACAGCACACTAAGAATGCAGTACCATTGAACCAATGAAATTGTGCAACAATTCTGCTTCTCGTGAAAATGCCTGCACGCTGCATTATGGTTCTTGCATGGGTCGTGTCTTCCCGTAAACCAATATTTTTCAATCGAAAAATAATGTTTTCTGTGGTAAAGCACCCTAGTGCTGCCATTCTGCCGTAATCGTAAAGTAGTGGCGCAGTGAGAGTACCAGAGAAGTCAGGAGCTGTTGGAGGGCGAGCGCATAAGTTTTGGCGCGAAAATTCCAAGAAAATCCACAGGTAGCCATCAAGAAAGGAACATTTTCGATTTTTAATCAAGCTTTTTTAGGGGACGGTCGTCCTCCCCCGACCCCCCTCACTATGCTCCTGTCTGAAATCTAATCTTAACTGTCCTATTATATCGTACTCACAGGGCTTAAAGTAGCACTAGCAACTAGCATAATACTGTTGTTTTCCATTTTCTAAAGATACGTAGATGTCTACCTGATGTGCTACTGGCATCAATGAATATACTCCATGCAAAATACAAGACCACCAGGTAACGGACAGCTACGCCTAATCCCTTTCTTCGTACAATTATAGCCTCGTCTCCGGCTACTCATTGTCAGCTTCCCCAAATCCAAAATTGTGGCGATTCAGAGGCAGGTCACATGCGTCGTCATACAAAACAACAAAGAGAGTAGCCTGGGGACGATATTTTTCTTTCAGAGGCAAGCCACATGCGTGACGTCATGCAGAACAGCAAAGAGAGTAGCCTGGGGACGATATTTTTCTTTCAGAGGCAAGTCACATGCGTGACGTCATGCAGAACAGCAAAGAGAGTAGCCTGGGGACGATATTTTTCTTTCAGAGGCAAGTCACATGCGTGACGTCATGCAGAACAGCAAAGAGAGTAGTCTGGGGACGAGATTTTTCTTTCAGAGGCAAGTCACATGCGTGACGTCATGAAGAACAGCAAAGAGAGTAGCCTGGGGACGAGATTATTCTTTCCTGGTAGCGAAGTCAATCTAACTATGCTTGTGTGTATATGTTTAGATCGAGTGGTCAGAGTCCACTGATAGACAGACGAAGAGACGATGGAGGACAGGAAAGGGTAAGAAATACCATTTGAGAAAGTTGTCAAGGAAAAGATTTGCTGGTTAGGAAATGAATGAAAAAGTACCAACAGTAACGCTCACAATAGCAGTCCTCACAACAACACTAGCAACAATAATATTAATAGAAAAGATCATAACAGTTCTAGTTTTAAAATAATGAAGAGACAACTAGCTAAAAATTAGTGTGAGCTGCGTCGGTGTTTCTAATGAAACAGTAATGATAAAAAGGTAAATTATACACCGTGAAAAAGATTAAGAAACTTACTGACGTTTCGGACGCTAGTCCTTCGTCGGAGTAAAAGAGAAAGAGGTGGTAGAAAGGAGTGTTTTAATACTAACTATTTTTTATTATTTTCTTCTTCTAATAGTTCCGAGAAATTCTTCGACGCCAGGCTAGAGCACTTATTACATTTGCAGGTCTCATTCCATACCGTATGCCAGGGGATACTAATGCTAGGCTAGTACAGATAGAAGTTCTCATGAACTAGCTTATCGTCCACACATACCCTTGGCTATATCACTGTAAGTTTTGTTTCCTGGGGAAATACCAATGCTAGACTAGTACAAGACTTGGTTCACCCATTAACCCATTCCTCTGTATTAATATTCACGATAGTTGGGTATAGAAGTTCTCATGAACTAGCTTATCGTCCACACATCCCTCAGCTATATCACTGAAGGTTTTGTTTCTTGGAGAAATTATACCAATGTTAGACTAGAACAAGACTTGGTTCACCCACTCACCCATACCTCTGTATTCACGATAGTTTGGTATACAATTCCCCATGAACTAGTCCATATCACCTACCCATATCCTTAGCTATAGCATCACTTGAGTTCTTTCCTCTTGGGAAATACCAATCAGTGATAGACCGATAAAAGACTTTTTTCACCCACTCACTCATACCCCTGTATTGACATTCATGATATTCTGGTATAGAAGTTCCTCATGCACTAGTCCGTATAACCTACCCATACCCTTGGCTATACCTCTTAATCTTCTTCTGTGGGAATACCATTGCCAAACTAGAACATAAACGTCCTTCTCCCAAATCCTTATAATCATGGTTGACAGGGGTATATTGATGTACGGATAGGCCTCGTGTATTAGTTTAACGTAAAGTGTGTAGAGATTGTCGTATACATAAAAATACCAATTCTTTAGACAGAGACTCTAACCCCCCACCCCACCCCACCCCACACCATACTCTCTTGTATACCCGTATCTTTTCACCCACATCCCACCCCCACCCCCATACTCTCTTGTATACCCGTATCTTTTCACTCAAACACATGGCTACGATTGCTAACTTAGCTTTTTTGACTGATGTCCAATACTGTACATACTATTTGTATTCTCGATGATTTGATTAGAGCAAAAACACTTGAACTGTGAAATAAAATCAAACTAGTTACTAACAAATAGTCGCTATTTAGATACTAATAGTCGTTATCACTGAGCCATAACAGTTTATGACACAACAAGGAATACACAAGAGACCAATACAAATATGTTTTTATCCAGTTTTATTTTCAGTTAATTTATTAGAGTAATTAGGACTCACACAAATGAATACACAAGAGACCATCAATTCTAAAGTGATAACGACTATTAGTATCTAAATAGCGACTATTTGTTAGTAACTAGTTTGATTCTATTTCACAGTTCAAGTGTTTTTGCTCTAATACTTTTGTTACTGCATGCCAATACGAGGAGCATCCCTCTGTACTTTATGATCGCTTGTCATCATTTCTCGAATCCGTATTACCAAAGAGAACATGCGTGTGCGCACTTCCAGTTTGCAGTCACCGCTGACAAGCCGCCTGTTGTCCAGCAATCAATTAATCTGTCGTGACACTTTTAGATATAAAATAACTAATATGAAATTAATACCATAACCAAATATTACCAGGCTCGTAGTTATATTTATAAGCGATGAATAACAACTCAGTATCAAAATATATCTTTATTAGTAAATATTGAGTAGAAAAATACTGGTATTTAGAGGAAAATATGAGACTTTTTGCTAATTAGCTGTACAATCAAAAGATAACATTCCAGGACTAGTTGGAAGGGCTCATTAATGGTATACGCCTATTTCAAAAAAACGTCCGTCGGAGATCTGAGATGGGCGAATTAAGACCAATCAAAAATTTTGTGCTTTTATGTTTTCTGGCTGAAATACGAAAAATTACACATTTCTTACTGAAAGGTCATGCTTCATTTTCCAATCTAAAAGGAAACATTGTCCAGCATTGAATATCATATTTTCCAGCGTGCTACTCGGTCTCAGATTTCAGATCTTCGCAGACCAACAAGGTTTTTGAAATAGGTGTATTTTAACCTCTGTAAATGAGAACTCCAGCAAATAACCCACGATTAGTGTTTTTTTTATAATTATTTTGTAATAGTACTTTAAGTACTGATTCCTAAATGGCGCGAAAATCGTTGATTGGCTCAGATTGCACTTCGTAGAAATGCAAAGCCATGATTGGCTGAATAGAATTAGTAAATTCAAGGAATCTTTACGACTGATTTCACAGCTTTCCGTGATGTACGAATTTTTGAAATATTCGAATTCATGTTTATTTACGACAAAGTTATCGACTTCTCGCCAAAGATTTTGACAATGTCTTTATACAACGCCGAATATTGGCTGCCATCGGATTATATAATATAATTGGATTTATTTAACTCCTTGGGAGTTATTTTCAAGCGAATGAATAAAATTATGGCCGCCATGCTGGTTCTAACGGAGGGTTTGTCATTCAACCAACATGGCGTCTATGTCGTCAGACGAAAGCATCGATATATAAATTTTTGAATTTTATACAGTCAACTAAAGTTTCGAGATTTGATGAGAACTAAAACTAAGGCATCCATGCATGTTGTGGGATAAAAAATAATATAAAGTTTTTTTGCGTAAAAAAGGAAAAATTAATTTCCCAAATAATTTAAGAGAATAGTTTACGAGAGCAAAAGGATGAAAGACATGGACGCCATGTTGATTGACATGACAAAAGAATATAAAGACAGTGTTAGACTCAGACAACATGGCGGCTATGACTTCATATGCACCCCAATGATTAGGGACCGATCAAAAAGGCTGATGGAAATGGGGGGAAGTATCATTATTTTTCATGCAAATTTAAAGGGAGGGTCACAAAGTTTGGCCGCTATATTTCGTGCAAAGGAGTAATAATGAAGGGCGGTCAACACTTCCTGCAGCAGGACAGGCGAGGACTTCTTATAAACATGCAGATTAAAAGTAAAATGCACCACCTCTCCTCACCGGTTTCTTAATGAGTTCATCTTTGAAAGTATTGCCTGCAGTGTTGAGTTCTCGTTTGATTCCCTTTATAAGAAAAACAGGCCCCAGCACTGGGTTTAACCTATCTTACCGTATGTAACCAGGGTTTAAGAATTATTCAGTTCTGTGACTTCCCTGCACGAGGAAGAGGTTTTGGAGGCCTCGTTCGTTGACACGTTGCTTTTTCTTCAGAACTAGAATGTCTTTGGGCTGTAGTTTGAATACTTTTGTTATTCCAGGGACACGATGTATCTTGAATTGCTGTATTTGAAGTATCTTGTGTATTTAGAGAATTTAGAACAACTTTGTTACTTTCGAGTGTATTTTTTGTTGCAAATGTTCGTTTTGGTTTAGGAGGTGGATTTGAAGACCGTTTCGCCACAAGAGGCTTCTTTGCAACGGCTGGCCTTTCCGAAACATGCCGTGTGATTGGTTTATTTGCTGCAAGTGATTGATGCTCTGTAGTAGTCGGGTTATTTGCATCATGTGATGTATCAGATAGATTCTGTGATTTATTTGGTCTATTAGCGTCATGTGACGAAGGATAAGATGTATGTGGTTTATGTAAATCATGTAATCGATTTGGTGATGTAATTGGCTGATTGATGTCATTGAAGAAATTTAAGGACGTAATCTTTGATGGTATTGGCTCAGATAGAGCACGTAAGGGTTTCTTTTTCGTAATTGGCTTCTTTGTTGGTGGCTTTATGACTGGTTTCTTTGAATCCTGCAAGCCATCCTTGGAACCGTTTTGAACCTTTGAAGCCATTGAAGATTTCATCTCTGATTCTCCAGAAGCCCCACTTTCTACCCCATTTGAGCTAGGGATTTTGTCGTCGTCTTTTACGGTTTCTTTAGTTTTTACATCATTACTCGATTCAGAATGCTTGGCATTTTCTTTTTTCTCTTTTCCTTTTTCTTTTTTCTTTTTCTCCATCTCCATATGTTCTTTCTGAAAATAATGTAGTTCAATGTCATCTATATACTCCATGTCATCCTCTCTATTCGAATGCGTCGATTGGACTTGGCCAATGATTTTACTGTAGTTACACGGAGGTTTTTGTTTGAATGGCTTTGATTCTAGTTTTTTTGTTGGCTCTACCTCGAGGTAATTAGCGGGTTTTCTAGGTGGTGGTGGTGCCGGTGGACGAGATTTGACATATTGTTCGGCTACCTGGTCTACTGCTGCAGTGGACACCTTGTCTTTGCAAGATTCCTGTTGAGTAGTTTTTGACGATTCTTCGGGTGATTCTAAATTTTGTAGCTGTTGGTTTTTATTTTTGGACAACAAGGCTTTTTCAAATAGCATTTGACGCTCACTCTCTTTCATAGCTATATGAACATGAAGACTCTCAAGGTCCTCAAAATCTTTCTCCGATGGCTTGTTAATTTGGTCACAGCTTTTGGGTGAAGAAGAAAGTATTTCTGGTTGATCCTTGGAGTCGGCGCCTTCTTTGGCCTCGCTGGCAAAACTTTTTCTCAGATTCCTTGCTCTTCTTTGTGGAGGAGTCGGTGGGGTGGAAGTGTTATTTGATACGGTCTTGGTGAGGTAACAGTTTGAAATGTTAGGTGGAAAGTCTATGTCTTCGTACGAATTGCTTTCAGGTCGTTCCCTTGATATGACATCATGGTGGCGCAAACTAGAATTTAAGGGAAGGTTAATTTCCTCGTATGAATCACTTGCAATCTGAACTCTGGGTGAAGGTATTGTATCGCTCTCTTGTGGCATGTCCATCTTTTCATAGAACCGGCCTCGGTCATCCGTACTCGAATTTTTGTCTAGACCTGATTCTATATGTTGGATTATATCCACTTCCTCGTAAGCATCACTGAAATGATTTTTGTCCACTATTTTGCCAACTGATACTTGATTCTTTTTACGAGGTGTACACGCAAAGTCAACATTCTCATAATCATCCATTTCATCGCTGTCATCTCCTTTAGTGCCACAAACATCATTTTCATATAATGAGTCTTCTTCAGCATACGAAGCATTCATAGGCACATATGTTGATTCATTATTCTCATTTGCATTCATTTTTTCGTAAATATCGCCTAAGGAGCTATTATTATCAGCCAAGATAGTAATGTAAGAAGGATCACATCTAGCCATAGTTGTGTAATAAAGTCCTTCTTCCGCCGAAAACTCTCTCTTGGTACCTTTTGGCTCGATTGTTGCGTCACTATCAGGGACTGTTGCACCAAGTCTCAACTCCTTTAGAAACTGTTCTGTTTTTGCCACAGTTTTACTAGAGCCACTGAGGGTCTCCAACTTGGATCTTTCTTGAGTTCCAATTGTATTAATGCTCTTTGTATCGTTGCTGCATAATGAAGACGATTGTGACGCTTTTGCTAACGTGGACGCTTGTTCAGTTTTGGTGACTCCGTTCTTCTGATTTCTATCTGCGTCTTGCATATCCGAGTGTCTACTTTTTCCATCAAGGTTATTCGTATTTGATGTTTGATTTTGTTTTGCCTTCTCTAAAGGAATTTTTAGCTTTAGTTCCTTAGTGTTCTCATAGTCGATACTATCTTTCCTTGGTATTTCTTGACTGATGTCTTCAGAAAGGGTGGTTCTTCGTTTTCCAGGGGGAACAAGTTTCAATTTCTTGGTGTTTTCATAGTCAACACTTCCTGTTCTCGGTATCCCTTCAAGTAACTCATCAGAAACTACTGTTTCCCCATCTTTGATTACTCCTGGAGGCTTAACTTTGGGAGTGTTCTCATAATCTACACTGTCTGATCTTTCTCTCTGATCGTCAAAATCATTTTCAGAAGCCGTTTTTCCAGATAATTTCTTCATTAAATGAGCAAGTTTGAGTTCTTTAGTATTCTCATAATCCATACTGTCTACTCTTTCTCTCGGTTCGTCTGCACCATTTTCAGAAGCCGTTTTTCCAGAGACTTTCTTCTTTAAGCGATCAAGTTTGAGTTCTTTAGTATTTTCATAATCCATGCTGTTTACTCTTTCTCTCGGATCGTCTGCATCATTTTGAAAAACCGTTTTTCCAGAGACTCCAGCTTTTAAATGAGAAAACGTAAGATCTTTGGTATTTTCATAATCAACACTGTCTGCTCTTTCTCTTTTGTCCTCCGCAGTCGCTTCCTTTTTTCTATTCAACTTGTCTTCTGTTGCAGTAGTGTCTTGTTCATCAGCATCAACTGTGATGTCACCAAAGATCTCCTCTAGTGTTCCTCCCTGTGCTATCCATGACCCATCCATCTCCACATACTCTTGCTGATACCCAATAAAATCATCCATTTGCTCGTAGCTACAATTAATAAGGGCTGGCTTTTCGTCATCTTTTCGTCCACCTATGGATTTATGACGACGCCGAAGTCTTGGTGGTGGGATGGGAGGTGATTCTGGACCACTGCCTTGTCCTTGTTGGGCTGTTGCCTGTGTTTTGTTCTGGTCTTGGCCAGGTGTAAGATTTTGCTCTTTATCTTTAAACAAGTGCTTAATCCTTTCTTTAGGAGGTATTGGTGGTTGATGGGGAATATCAGGTGGTTTGTAGGCTGGACGTTCCTAAATTGTAAGAATGATTAAATTTGAGCTTAGAATCTGTGACGATGTCACGCAATTTACATATCCCTGTCACGCTTATCGTAGAAAACACAGCCATTGTTTTTAGCTTGGGAAAACGCTGTTGTTACTTTTTGAAATTCTGTGATTTTTTCAAAACGTTTATTATTCACAAGAAGGGGTGGCTAAGTCTCCACACTCGCGAAAGCTGACCTTTTTTTCAATTCCAATAGACCTAATTCTTCATGGTGCAATGTTTACCATTTTCAGACCATGTGTCATTCCCTAAAGTATTATTATTTTGTTTAGCGGTTGCGCATATGCATGATAAGAAACATGAATATGGATACAACTGAAACGAAGAATCTTTTATTTTATACATACTGAGATTTTCTCATCAAATTTCCCTGTGTGAAAAACAAGTTCGCGACTTTTTTTAGCCAATTCAGAGAAGCGAAACGATTTGTCACGCGTGAAAAAAGCGTTTCGTCCAATCGCAAACCACTAACGAGGCGAATCGTGTTTTCGCGGTCATCGCCGGTAGCTTTGTCGAGCAGCTTTTAAATATTTTCAATATATTCAAGTTGTTCGTAGTTCAAAATAAACTTATCTAATCAAGAGCTGGGAGATATTTGTGAGTATGTCTGAACAATCAAGAAGATTTGTGTTTCTAGACAAACCTATCATACAAGTTTATCGAAGACCTAAAAAACAGAAATACTAGCTCTTTCGAAGACACGAAGAGATCTAAGTTTGCTGACAGAGTTTCTCAACTACAAAAATGAAAGAAGAAGAGTCGAGGAAATCCCGCCAGAAGAGCTTAATGGATATATGAATGAATTACAGTTCTATCTCAAACGAACAACAGAAAAACATGTCTTCGATTCTGAGTGAAAATACTACAAGTACGTCTATAGAAAAAAGACCAGTGTCGGGTTTACCAAGTGCAGTGGGCACCGAGTGCCGTAAATCTTCATTCATGAAAAGTTATAGTTTCCCTGCAGCAATCCATTAAGTGGAGGAGTATTTCATGGAAGACAGTTTAACAAAGCAACAAACACTTTAAACAAGTCGCCAACTTTCACGATAACTCATTCAAATCGAAAGAGTCAACACGTAGCTTCAAACGTATCAAGACTTCATTGACTTACCTATTTTGGTTGCTTATTTCGTTATTTTCAAACGAACAGTTTCATATTTAGTTTAGAATTTAAACGTTTCGTTTTTTTGATTTAAATAGTGATATATTTACATGCAGCTTTTAAGCTTTTGGCTTTTCAAAGAGAATTTTAAAATACAACAGTTTTGAAAATTTTTTTAGAGAACCCATTAAAGGTGAATAAACATAAAAACAACAAAATCTCAGTATGTATAAAATAAATAAATTACAGCATGAAAAGCGCTTTGTACGAGATTTTCCCAGTCGTTGCTTTTATATCTGAAATCGAACGAGTGAGCGCAGCCAACTCGTGCGAAAATCCCGTACGCGCGCGCTTTCTATGAAGTAATCTCTATATCCTCGAAAAAATAAAATGTGGTCTGAAATGGGTAAACAGTGCGGATCAAGAAGGATTAGGTCTAGCAATTTTAATCAAATTTACATCAGTTTTTTTATTGTGTCTGTCCTCTTATTGACGATAAATTGCGTCATCGCATTGTCAAAGTAGTATGTAGATCCACGCTACTTTGACAATGTGATGACGCAATTTATCGCCAATGAGAGGACAGACACATAAAAAAACTGATATCAATTAGTATTTTACAATAACAAAAATGATAAAAAAAACTTCTCGTTTTTATTGATCAAAACAACTAACTGAAAGAGCGCAAGCTCGTTGACGTCAGCTTTATCTGTCTGTCCTCTTATTCTTGATGAAAAAGTTAGCCAATCAGCATGCGAGAAATTTGTAAGTTATTGTAAAATACAGAATTTCAGGTCATAACCTCTATCAGAATATTGACTCCAAGTTTTATATTACTCAACTAAAATACAAACCTAGTACAATGCATACCATATATCCGAGAAAATCTTTGAAAGAAATTCCAAAAATGTTGCATAAATTAGTAAGTTCAGTAGATGATAGATCTACAAAATTTTGCACTATAAATTTGTACAATTTTTTTAGTTAACTTTTTCACGGATATATAGTATGCCCTATATCATTTACTTCCTATTATAAAATAACTAAGATAAGATTTTCAATAGATTATCCTCCAAAAAGTTCTTTCCCAGATCTAATCATGTGTAAGATCGAGTAATGTACCACCATAAGATCGTTAATACTTATCATAAAGTATTATTGTGTACCTTACCCGAGATCGATTATCTTTCATCGTTGCTGTATTTTGATCACAAACACCAGTTGGTCTTGGAGTTGGCACAGAAACAGCTTTCTTCGGTTTGGGTTTTTCCTTGTGTTTTGTTTCCATCAGTACCCTAGGGGGTGGTGGTGGTGGGGTTGAATGGCTCCTCTGTTGACCGCAAACGTATCATTTTTCAGTGACATCAAGTGTTTTGTTTAAGCGCGTTTCCAATGATTAAGACATTACATTATAGTTTATTTTCGACAACAACATAAAAGCCAGGAAAGGGAGTTTCTGGGTTTAAGTAAGCCGCTTGTTTATCAACTAATTTCATTAAAGTGCATATGAATTAATTTCTGATCACAAACTGCTCAAATCGGAAGTGGTCCTAGACGGAAGCGCAGAGAGTAAATTACTCTTCACACTAAAGACCATAGTAATATGATTGACTATAAAGCAATAAATATTGGCTAAGAAAATACAATATTCATAAGCTTCTTGTCTCAAACTACGCTTCTTAATCTTCGCTCTAGTGATTATGTCAAAACATCGTCTCGATCAGTTCTTACCTTCTTGTCATTTGTAGAATCAGTCGACGCTTGCATTGCTGATTTTGTCCTTGTTTTTCCGCTAGCTAATGCCGGTGGTTCGAGCTCAGTTTGAGAGAACTGCCTTACAGGATTCCTGGCTTGGTAAAGGCTGAGTCTGTTTAATCTTTCGATACGCTTTAATGTTTTGATTTGACTCTCTTTGATCGTATGTCTTATGCTGTCATACTGGTCATTTGTCCTTGGCAGAGCGTACGGTAATGTCTAGATCCTTTGGAAAAACAGCCAGGGTTTTACCATCTTCGCAGCTTAAGACAGTCGCAAACACTGTTTCTATCTCGCATTCCCCGACTAAACGTACAGTTCCCAAATCGTACAGCGATGCAACGTTCAAACCGGGTACAGAAATCCCAGACAAGCATGACTTGACAAAATGAATATTGACAGGTTCGTCAGCTTCAAGGTTGTCCTTTTCCTCTGCATAAACTTCATCGATTAAAAACTCTCTATTGTCTTGGAGCGCTTGAAAGCGACCCTTGAGAGAAAAAGGAAGCCTAACTTCTCGTTCTTCTCCATCATTTATAATTTCTAAGCATTCAAAACAGCCGTAGCCTTTTTGTCTTATAATCTTGAACATGCTACCAGAGGTGATGTCGTGCGAAGGAATGTCACTAAGCGATCGAAAATACTTAGGAAAGGTTTGGAGCAGTTCCTTCACACAAGTTGACTCTTCAAGTGCATTTTTAGGAATCATTTCGACTTTGACTTGGAAATCTTTGGGGATGAAAAGTTCTGTGTCTTCAAAATTCTTGGCTAAGATCTTTGTTTCTTTGTGGAGCGAGTGTAGGATCAGAATTTGTTCTGAGTCTATGGTTCCTGAGGAAGCATCGCCACAAAAACCTTCAAATACCTTGACTACATGAGGTATGGATGAACTAAATTGATCCAGAAATGAGCTCAAAGTGTAGCTCTTTTCTGACCATTCCAGCGAATCTAGAAGACCATAATCGAACCTACTATGAATCGATGAATCCATCTACACGAAGCGATAAATACCATGCATCACTGAAAAGTAACAGTCGCAAGGTACGTTGTACTTGAGATTCGTCGCAGGTTTTTCCGACCCTGACATGTTCTATATTTAAGTAGTTCAAATCAAACCAGGCTAGTTCTTCATCGTCGTCCACACCAAGTGTAATATCAGGGTATTCTCTTTCTAACCACGGACTTTCCGTTTCGACGTCGCTAGTTCCACCTCCTCGCTTCTATGCCTAACCCATGACCCTATGATTCCTATTCTTGTAAAAAAACAATTGAAGCTACGCGTCCGGATGAAGTAAATTTTTTTTGCTTTTTAGATTTGAATTCCAAGCCTGTAACTGCCAAAAAAAAGCCTTGACTATATTTGAATTAGCTTTGAATGTGATGGTTTAAATGCTAGCCAAAACTTGGACGCGGAAGCAAAATAAAAAACCTCTTGGTGGTTCAATGATAGTACTAAATGTAGACTTTAAGGACGTTCTTAGTAATAAATATACATCAGAGTGTCTGGTAATAAATTTACAACCACTATAAGTAAAATATTTTCAAAGTTTGCCTATATATTGAGTAGAATTGCGTGACAGAATGTATTTGTTATGCTGGCATTTGCCAAATCCAAAATGATTTTGTAACCAAATAAGTTAAGGAATAGCGCTAATAACGTAAGCACTTGTCACTCGAATGCTTTCTTGTTTTTTGTTGTTTTTGTTTTTTTCTTTTCAGCTTTAGAAGGGTTACATATCTCTTCTTAAAATAACGTGAATTTTCCTCAACGATGCAAGGCAGCAAATTAATGGTTTATAAGTGTTATTAATCGTTTTATTTTTGTACTTAATTGACTTCAATCCTTGTCACGCGAACAAGGCGGGCTACGTGTTACTAAAGCAATGTTTTGCTTGGCTTAAAATTCATTGCTTGTTTTGTTTCAATCTTTATTATTAACTCGCCGTGAAGTTCAGAAACAACGTACTATCCCGTAAGATATTTTTTTTCATGGTCTTATCCCAATATGGGTGTCGTAGAAATTCACGATTCCGCTAGGGGAAAATTAACAATTTTCCCTGTTGAAAAGCAGTGTCGGCAATAACAAAAGGTGTCCAAATTTGACTATAACATTCTCACTTGAACTGAGTGGTGCTCTATCGATTTCCTGTAGACAATGACCGGTAAATTATCCTTAGTTTTTCTTTCAATGAATATTCTTTCAGATTTAGTGTCTTGTTTTCAAGTGACGTTGGAAATCTCGTAAGGAAATACCAGTTGGAACCGAAACTCCTTTTTCCAAGAACAAAATCAGTGTCTTCGTATGGAGCCTTTCGTGTTTAAGCAGACGCGGAAATAGGTAACTATAGAATGAACGGAAATTCGTCAGTGTTTCCGCGACATTGTTTGTTTATTTGTTTACTTAGACCTAAGTTGACCATAGGTTGACCAGGGGGAAGAACAGAGATGAGTACTTTAGTACTTCAATCAAAATCACTAGGTTCCGTTTTGCGTACGTATTCAAAACGGTTTTTTCAATCGTTGTATTAGAAAACGAAATCACAAATGACAACGCGGTGGCTGAGACAAATATTATGATGAAATTTCGACCGCAATATACTAGCAAGATCTCCACATTTTTTCGTCGATAAATCTCATAATTTCTTTAACGACTGGTTGTTGTTGTTGTTTTGTTTGTTTTTTTTGTGTTTTTTTGTGTTTTTTTTGTTTTGTTTTGTTTTTTTAATTTTAGACGAAAGTAAACAAAACATTTTAAAGAAAATATTCCAACATAAAATTCCCAGTTTTTAAAAATTTTTTCATTATTAAGCTTACTGATTGAATAATCCCTTACGCTTTTCCTTTATAAAATTTATGACACACCCAGTTGGGTGCCGATTTAAGGTGAAATGCTGGATCTGACGTACTCCGTTTTTACTTTTTAGCCGGTCTGGTGCTGTTTCTTTTCCATTCATACCCTGCAATAAACCATTCTATTGTATTAGCGTCATGTGTTTTCCCATGCATTTCAGTCAATGTTCCTTCCCTTGAGTATTATTCTTTTATAGTAGTATAGAAGTATATTATAGCATATTCTTTTGTAGCACTTCAGAAGATTTACTAATATGGATGGAACTTACATAAAGCGGTTTTATTCCCGAAAATGCTGAACACAGGAAACATTACGCCCAAGGTCTATATATCTTTCAGTTTTGAACAAAGCTGTCTTTTTTCCTATAACAAGTGAAAAATATATGTGATTAAGCACCGATTATACTCATCCCCTGTCCTTAATAATACCTACTCTTTGTGGATAAAGTTTGTCAATGTTTCGCAACACGTCTTGATGGTTTTTTACTACAGCCGCCTTCTACGCCTTGCATTGTCTAAAGCGTGTGGTTTATGCTGGTAATCCAGTGGTGGTGGGGGAGGGGTGGGGGGGGATAACCCGCCGGAATTTGGGCCCGTAGTGGTGTTCCGCTGGGATTCTTAAATTGGTACCTTGCTTATGACAAAAAATCTCAAATTTGTAGACCCTGTTTATGACAAAAGATATAATTTATTGCACTGAGTTCCTGTTTCAATTATCATGTCATCTCGGGTATCGTTTTTTTTTTTTACGGCCATAATAACCAGTTTCGGTCAATACGAAAGTAAAATCCCTGAATATGACAGGAAACTCAGGAAGAACATGGAACTTGAGTGAAATTGCATACCCTGTTTATGATAGTAAGAAGCTCGAAAAACCTTACCCTTCAGCGGATCGTCCCCGCATAGTCCATATATGGGTGTACCCCCCCAGGGGTAGTTAGCATTTGACGTAGTGTCTGTAGTGACTGGTTTACAATAACCTAGACAAAATATCCTTTGATAAATAATGTCAACTCATTGTTTCAAAATTATATGTTTTATTTAATTGCTATCTTGATAGATAACAATGTTTACAGTTCCACCCAATAATAGACATACAAATGGACCTAGCTTTTATAAAACCCCGTCATGATAATATAGGGTATCCCTACTGCTAGAATAATTCTTTCCGTTGGTTTGCCTAAAGAAGGCTAAAATAAAAGACTTGTCGCTAGCATTTGGGTCACGCTACACTACCTTACAGTGCAAATAAACGACCGAACCTTGGCTTTGGTGCAATGGCCTCCCTATTTCAGACCACGTGTCTCTACAAGTCTTTACCATCTCAAGGAGTGCTGCCAAAAAAGACTAATACTAAAGGGAAATGACACGTGATTAGAATTAAGAAATCATTAACCAACTAATATCAATCCAAAATAAACTGAGATTTAACCTTATATGATATCAGAAGTTCATGACTAGTAGTTATGAACTTATGATGATATCCATATTAAGGGACTGTGCAATAATTATAGTGAGGGGGGGTTCTAAAATTAATAGTGGGGGTCAAAAGTTAAATTAGAGTGTAGGGTAGGGTGGGTTCGAAGCTAATTGGAGAGGGGGAGTCGTAAGTCAATTTGGTATTTTGTTCACTATAAATTTGAAAAGATGCATATAAATGTACTGTTTGAAATAAAACCTTCATTGTTATATTTTTTACTGTTTAAAGAACACAACTTATTATTATTATTATTATTATTATTATTATTATTATTATTATTATTATTACAACTTGTCACGGGTGCAACCTCATAACCATATGTGTTGAAATATAATGTATAAACTGAGTATCCTTTGTAATAAAAACAGTACAAAAAACAGTAACTAAAAACAGTACAAGTAACATCTTCCTATACTGTACTGTGGTAAAGTTATGCCACATCGATTGACTGTATATGAGACAACCGACTTTGTCATGTCTTTTTTGTTTTACTTTGTAATAATTCTTTTAGCTTTATGTTCGCGATATTTAGTGCTATGCCAAGGGTAAAATTCTCAAACATTACCGCGGTAATCAAAGAAATAATACTCAAGAGAATGACAGTGAAACGGAGAAACCTTGGTAATTATAAAACTAAAGCCAACGTGAACCTTTTAGTCTGTCAGGTTATGGCGAACATAACTGGCATCCTAACTATACTCAGTTTAGCTCAACCTTGAAGAAATTGCGTTTCATATTTCAAGAGAGTAAAATTCTATATACCTTTTAGGGGTGTAATGTTTCCCCCATTTTAGACCCTGTGTCATACTCTTAAGATTAATATTCTCCTAATTTTCTTTGTCAGAGTTGTAGC
The DNA here is from genome assembly GCA_011057435.1 of Actinia equina. Taxonomy (NCBI): domain Eukaryota; kingdom Metazoa; phylum Cnidaria; class Anthozoa; order Actiniaria; family Actiniidae; genus Actinia; species Actinia equina. Next base: position 84,373 of record WHPX01000035.1, read on the forward strand.
CATAATCATTTGTCTTCTAAAGTGCAGCCATTAAACAAAGAAAAGATACTCTAGAGAATGACACGCGTGGTCTGAAATGGGAAACATTACGTCCAAGGTAAAGAGGTTTATTATTTTGACCTCCATATTTGACTACGTTGAAAATATACTGCAAGGGTCTTTTATGTGTCTTTTTTAAGTAATTATGAAAGCGATAAAGGCTGCAAAAGCAAAACAAATTAAGCAATAGAGATTTTGCACCACGTGACAGCAGCCATGTAAGATGCAAGAACGATCAATCGTTTTACACAAGAATGGTTTCGATTCCCAAGATTTAAGTGATAAATATGTTGTTCTTTCATTTTCCTATGCCGACGGTACGAAACACGCGCAAAACCTCAATATATAGCAGTTTTCGCATGCCTGTGGAAAGCTCAGTGCCATAAGCGGGCTTTAATTTTGTTAATTTTTCTCGCGCAATGTGATTGGTCTGACAATGCCTTGACGTGTCCTTGTCCGCACCATGTTTATACCATGTTTTGGGTATTTGATTGGATGGAGAGTAAATTCTCGTGCAAAGGTATTGGTCTGGCGTATCCCTGGCGGTTTCAGGACCATGTTTGTGCTATGAGCTTTTTACAATCATACGAAAACTTTTCTAGTACTAATAGCCACATCGATCGACGGCGGTGCTCTAAATGTTCATATTCTTTGGTAAGCATTCTTATCATCACATCGTTGGCCTCCATCCACCAATAAACTTAACCAGTTTCAACCTGTGAAATTTCTCAATTCTCATCTCAGACAAAATATCCTCATCAAGTGAGAGCAACATCTCTCCATCGATCTGGTTTTCCTGGAAGTATTCAACCAACTGGTCCATTTTTAGTTCCTTCAAACATTCCGTCACTTCAGCCACCCCTAACCTTCTAAGATCATCAGGAATGACAAATCTTGTATTAAGTTCGTTCATTGAATGGGACCGGTTTCCTCGTTTGGTTGAGCGTATTTGTTCCTTTCCTTGCATCAACTCGTTTCCAGATTTATCCTGAGTAATCGAAGCTGTATAAGCCTTTGGCTTCGGGAGACTGGCCGGTTTCTTTAGATCCAAAAAATCAGGTTTCCTTTCTCGGGGAATCCTTGGAGGCGAATCCTGTACTTCGTTTTCACTATATCGTTTTTTGATCGGATCTGAAAAAGGAATAAGTTGTTTTTGTGGAACTAGAAGTTTTGGCCTCGATGATTTCTCGGAATCAGCCTTCGAAGTAGATTCTAAGGTATCAGTTCTTGGGCTTTTATCGCGATTTAGGGCCTCTCTGGGATCCACAGATTGACTATTGGTCTTAGGGATTGGCAAAGGCCTTCCAGAGAATTTTTTCTTTTCTTTCACAATGCCAATGGTTGCCGCAGTGCTTGCACTTCGTCTAACACTTGCCTTGGGCGGTTGAGGTAAAGGAGCTTGGCCGGCCTTCTTGTTACTCGTAGTACTATTATTTCCAGTGCCAGTAGAACACTCGCATTCTTCAAGAATATCGGGTTTTCTACTGCTGGTCCTTGGAGGAGGCTGGGGTGGGATTTTGGCTTCCGTACTGGCGGCTTTTTTAGCTAAGGAATTGTTCCTGAGAAGCGCATCGCTTATCGCACTGCCGAGGGAACTACCCACGAGAGATGCCACTCCTGCACTTGCTCTCCTCTGCGGCGATGTCTTCGCCTCAAAATCACAACTGTTTAGTCTTGCTTTCAGGAAATCGCAGTTCTCGTACACTGCTTCATCGCTGTTCGTTTGGTCGTTCCATGTTTTGTATTTTCTCGTCAGCGATTTGTTTTTGTCAGTCATGGTTCTGTCTATTTGATAAGTATTTGAATGCTGTCCCAATTCCCCGACTATTAGATTAGCAGGAGCTGAATCGCGTCTCGCGGAAATCTTTCCCTTATTACTTGAAATAATCTTGTCTATGTTGTTCACCGCTTCTTTTTCAATAGAACAACTGTGGCCTTTCATCTGTTCTGGCAGCTCTCGAAACGTTATCTCTTGGTAGATATGGTCAGCTTCTTCATCTTCCGCTGATGTAGAAACGCTCAAATGTTTTAGCCTTTCCATCCGAGCATATTCTTGACGATAAATTTGACTCGTAAATAAGTCCACAGGATTATTCCTGTCGTTCTGAGAACTTCTCGCTTGTCTCGGAATATCGTACAACGGCGTTTTCGGCGAATCACTACTCTCTTGTGCTCGTTCAGTTGATATGGCTTTTGGAAAGTCATAAATCCCGTTTCTGCTGCTTAAAGCTCTGACCAATGGTGTTGGAGTATAATTGTTAGGAATCACAACTTGTAGTTTCCCCGTCGCGTCGTTTTTAATCTCTCTCTTCATTTGGTCTTTTTGTAGTGACGCAATTTCAGTTTCTTTAGCGTGACCAGCCATTTCTTCATAAACAACGCAAGAATCAGCTCTCTTGTTTATTGTTATTTCTTCTTTTTCTATTTTAGTACTATTATTCGCTTCCCCAAAACATTCAGCATTCGTTTGACGCTGGTTTTCAGCCTCCACAGAAGAACGAAGCGTAATTTCCAAGTTCGTTGGTAATTTTATAACCGAACTAGAATCTTCCAGCGTGCTGGCGATGATACAAGTTTCTGTAAAAGTCTTCTGCAGTTTCAATACTCTCTGCACTGACTCATGAAATGAATTTTTAAATTGATCTTGAATAGCATTATCCACCATGTAAATATAGTTTGGAATTCCAAATTTCCTTACAACTTCAGCTATTCTGTATTCGTATGGATCTAGAACCGCTTGAAACGTTGCTCTGCAATTTTGTGTTACTTTGAAAACTTGTTTGGGTTTTGTCAACGTTGACAGTATAAAACTAAACGAAGATCCGTAGTTCTCGACTGTTTTATGTTTGACTTTCAGTTTTTCATTTCTTGCTAATCCAATTTCCGTATCGTTCTCCACGACTCGAACAAACCTCACTTTCGAAAGTTGCCCTAAAATCCCGTCACTGCTCAAACGACTTTTAGCAAACTGTTCAGAAACACGGTCAACTTTTACTGCGCATGTCAGAGGAAGCGACATTTCTCCCCACTCCTCTCCCCCTTGGAAGCTAATCGCAAACACTTTAGGAACTGCTTCATGTCTATGAAGTATAAGAACATCATCAACGCTTAGCGTCTTTTCTTCGTTTTCGTCGAGGTAGCCTTCGTGGACTTTCACGACTTGTGGTAACTGGAAAAGCTCAAGAAAATCGGATAATTCGTAGACATGTGAACTCCATTTTCCTACTGCTTGAGTATTCACCTTGACTTCTGCCATGCAGAGATGACGATGAGGGACAGCTAACTTACTTTTGCTGGCTCTACTAATCTGCATATGAAGTTCATGGATAAATAGGATTAGGATTAAAGGCTGGAATGACATTACTATAAGCATGGCCGTCATGTTTGTTGATTGTAAAAATTAAGAAACCAAGTTGAAATATATATTTTGTTATTATAAGCAACATGGAGCCCCTATGAAAGCTAGCAATACTGAATAAGATTAAACGAGTAGAATTACTTATGATTAATCAATAAATATGTGGAGAAAACTAGCTAAATACTAGTGTGAGCTGCGTCGGTGTTTCTAATGAAACAGTAATGATAAAAAGGTAAATTATACACCATGAAAAAGATGAAGAAACTTACTGACGTTTAATCCTTCGTCGGAGGACTAACGAAGGACTAGTGTCCGAAACGTCAGTAAGTATGTGATGGTACTAGGAATCATTAATAATCGCGATAATTTATAACAATAATAATTGTGTAAACTGAGTAAATGAAAAATGTATACCGACAGAATGAAGTGCAGAAAAAACTATAATATATATAGACGTTTAGCAACTGGCTACAGTCACTAGATTCATTTGCTTATTTAATATATTTTCTTAGTATCGCATTAAAATATCTAAAAAATAATAAAATTTATTAGAAATTAATAATATTGAAATTATTAGGATCAAAATTATTAACAGAACGAAGTAATCAATGAATTAAGATCAAAAACAAATATTAGTTGAAGATGAAATTCTCTCCTTCACCACTCCCCCTGCCACACTCTCTTCGTTTGTGTGCTATCTTAATTTGCACTATGTATAATCAGTCTTTAAGTGACATATTGCTCCTATTCCAAAACAATAAACTCTCTCGAACGAAAGAAGAACTTCATGCCTAAATCGTTAATTAAACTTTGACAGTAATAGGATTATGGCGAGAAATTTCTTTGCATCAATCTTGTTGTTACAGCACATCGTGTTTATCCTTAGAGCAAAAGATAAAACCTTTCCTAAAAAAGATTCTTAACTCAGAAGTGAAAAAGCTGAGATCTTACCTCAATACGACAGGCTAGACTCCTTTCGCAGGTTTGGCTTCAACATCAAACGTCGTTAATCAAACAATTCTACTGAACAACAGTTATTATGCTCCTGAGAAGTAGAAGCTTAATTAGGAAACTAAGTACTGTTATTTTTACCATAAAGGAACGACAAGGCTATTGTTAGCATTCGTTAATATAAGTGAAAGACTTTCGAAAGCTACAATGTCTCAAGATCTTTACAAAAACAAGTCAAAATCTTCAAGTTTTTTGACACTTTTTATTGTCGCAGAAGTTACGCGTCAAATAAAAGTATTTGCATCCAAGCTAGGTGCATGAAACATATCTCTGCGACTAACTAGAATAGTCATTTTTCTCGAGTTGCGTTGACAAGCTACGAGAGCGTAAGAGGTGTAAAATTTCGCAGAAAAGGTTATTCTTAGCTAAAAGAAATTAAACCTTTTTGTATTTTAATGGCTGTTCTGAAAACTCTTGAAATTTTCGTCAAACGATCTAAGAAGGTCATAACAAACCGATGTAAAAGGTAGATCTGTTTTCTCCGCACAGAAAGCTTCTCCGGTCCTCCTCCCTCCTCTGATACATTCGATCCCCACTAATCAACCAAGACACTATTGCTCCTCCCATTTACCAGGCAGCACACTAACCAACCAAGACACACTTGCTCCTCTCACTTATTACCAGGCAGCACACTAACCAACCAAGACACACTTGCTCATCTCACTCACCAGGCACCACACTAACCAACCAAGACACACTTGCTCCTCTCACTTACCAGGCAGCACACTAACCAACCAAGACACACTTGCTCCTCTCACTTACCAGGCAGCACACTAACCAAACAAGACACACTTGCTCATCTCACTCACCAGGCACCACACTAACCAACCAAGACACACTTGCTCCTCTCACTTACCAGGCACCACACTAACCAACCAAGACACACTTGCTCCTCTCGCTTACCAGGCAGCACACTAACCAATCAAGACACACTTGCTCCTCCCACTTACCAGGCAGCACACTAATCAACCAAGACACACTTGCTCCTCTCACTTACCAGGCAGCACACTAACCAAACAAGACACACTTGCTCATCTCACTCACCAGGCACCACACTAACCAACCAAGACACACTTGCTCCTCTCACTTACCAGGCAGCACACTAACCAATCAAGACACACTTGCTCCTCCCACTTACCAGGCAGCACACTAATCAACCAAGACACACTTGCTCCTCTCACTTACCAGGCAGCACACTAACCAACCAAGACACACTTGCTCCTCCCACTTACCATGCAGCACACTAACCAACCAAGACACACATCCTCCTCTCACTTACCAGGCACCACACTAACCAACCAAGACACACTTGCTCCTCTCACTTACCAGGCACCACACTAACCAACCAAGACACACTTGCTCCTCTCACTTACCAGGCACCACACTAACCAAACAAGACACACTTGCCCCTCTCACTCACCAGGCACCACACTAACCAACCAAGACACACTTGCTCATCTCACTCACCAGGCACCACACTAACCAACCAAGACACACTTCCTCCTATAACATACAAAGCAGCACACTAACCAGCCAAGACACACATCCTCCTCTCACATACGAGGCAGCACACTAACCAACCAAGACACACTTGCTCATCTCACTCACCAGACACCACACTAACCAACCAAGACACACTTGCTCCTCTCACTTACCAGGCAGCACACTAACCAACCAAGACACACTTGCTCCTCTCACTTACTAGGCACCACACTAACCAACCAAGACACACTTGCTCCTTTCACTCACCAGACACCACACTAACCAACCAAGACATACTTGCTCCTCTCACTTACCAGGCACCACACTAACCAACCAAGACACACTTGCTCCTCTCACTTACCAGGCACCACACTAACCAACCAAGACACACTTGCTCCTCTCACTTACCAGGCAGCACACTAACCAACCAAGACACACTTGCTCCTCCCACTTACCAGGCAGCACACTAACCAACCAAGACACACTTGCTCCTCTCACTTACCAGGCACCACACTAACCAACCAAGACATACTTGCTCCTCTCACTTACGATGCAGCACACTACCAACCAAGACACACTTCCTCCTATCACATACAAAGCAGCACACTAACCAACCAAGACACACATCCTCCTCTCACATACGATGCAGCACACTAACCAACTAAGACACACTTGCTCCTCTCACTTACCAGGCAGCACACTAACCAACCAAAACACACTTGCTCATCTCACTCACCAGACACCACACTAACCAACCAAGACACACTTGCTCCTCTCACCTACCAGGCACCACACTAACCAACCAAGACACACTTGCTCCTCTCGCTTACCAGGCACCACACTAACCAACCAAGACACACTTGCTCCTCTCACTTACCAGGCAGCACACTAACCAACCAAGACACACTTGCTCCTCTCACTTACCAGGCACCACACTAACCAACCAAGACGCACTTGCTCCTCTCACTCACCAGGCACCACACTAACCAACCAAGACACACTTGCTCCTCTTGCTTACAAGGCAGCACACTAACCAACCAAGACACACCGCTTGTAATCAATAAATAAATGAATTATTTTCTAATTAAAAAACTAAATTATTTTTTTCATTTCTTACTTTTGACGTGAAGATTTTAATACGAGAACGTCAATAATTCAAAGAAATCTTCATTTAATTGATTGAAGCTATATATTTAAACTATTTTCATCTATTATAGATATAAAAAGTTTTTCCAGTATTTCCAGTATTCTTATCGCTGGTTTTCGAGTCACTAATGAAACATATTTCACAGATTGGTTGGACAATGGCGTGACATTGGCGTGACCGTGTCCGCCCCGTGTTTTTAGCCGTGCTAGCGCCACGGACATTTGAGTGGATGAAGAGTAAATTCTCGTGCAATGTGATTGGTCTGGCGTATGCCTTGCCGTGTCATCAGTGTTCGTGCCTGAAGCTTCCCACAGTCATGCATACGAAAACTGCTCTACGCTGATGCTGTGCTTATTTAATTCAATGAAACTTTGTCAGACAAAATATAAAAACATGGTGAATTATTATTCTGCATGTTTTGAATACAGTAGTTTAACGGTTAAATTCAATGTTTCATTTTTGTGTGTATCTTCGTTCCACTTCATTTTCGCTCCTTTTTTCTTTTCCCATTGTGTGAATCTGATTATTCACCAGAGGTTAACCAAACCATAATGACCTCGAGTATAAGAATATTCCGGGTTAATAATTTATGCATTTGAAAACAATCTGGGCACAACCTTTGATCATTGATTGAAAGCGTAGTTTATGTGATACGCTTCCCTGCGCTAGACTGATCTTGCCCAGACTGTATTTGTTTTCGAGAACAACTCTTAAAATGAATCTATATTAGCTTCAATTCGAACTGTCCTAGGATGAATATCCGAGAAGACTCAATAGTTTGGAGCGGAGAAGAGTTCTTTCTCAAGGACTTTTTAGAGAAATTTCCACTTCCTCAAATAGTCAAAGTAGAAGAAGGCTACCATGATGAATTCGAAGAAGACAGAACCCTAAGTTCGTCACAACTCCTAACACTACATAGTATCAAAGAATTAGCTACTGTGAAGGCAACTGAGGGGTCACTGGAAGTTTTATTGCCGGCAGACTCGAATTCTAGAGTCCAAATCCTCAACAAAAGCGATGGACCACCATATTATGACACTGTAGAAGCTCTGGCTAATGGATTTCCTAAATTTGCCGCATCCGACCAGAATCTACCGTTTTTGAACATCGCTGCTAATGAAGTCCTTGAGTTAATAAAAACAAAACATAAATTCCGAGAGAGATTCCTCGTTTGCCAAGTGGTGGAAACAAGTCGGACTTTAGAGCTGCCATTTAGTTTTAAAGGACGTTTTAAGGTGCTTGGAAATTGCCCAACTATGTCTCCAACTCTTAAAGATGTTATTAAATACTGGAAGCTTCCGTGTTCAGTGAAATTCATGGATAACAAGCTAAAACTGTTACAGGATGGTTATGACTTAAATCGTCCCTCTAGTTTCGGTTGCTTAGGCCCAGTTAAGCTTCATTCAGTCAATCACTACAAAGTTGTTTTCACAACGACTTGGGAAGACCAAAAGGCTCACTCGGTTCTACCACTACCGACCGATCTGCAAGTTCGAGTTGTCGCGGCACTAGGAGCAATTCAAGGTGATAAGAATTATGCCAAACTATGCAAAATAGCTCAAGACAAGACCAAAAGTGATCAGTTGGTTTTAAGGTTTATCAGGCATGGTCCGTGTAAAGTTATAATGGAAGATATAGAAGCACCAGAGGAATATGAATTACCTTCGAATTACAGTGAGGTTGGACCACGATTACCACCAAGGAATTATACATCAGGTATACACGATTCAGCTCCAGTTCCAAAGCCACGTTCTATAAGCGCCCCTAGTGCTCCTCCTAAAGGCCTACCGAGACCGCCGAAAGAGATGAACGACAATGTTTTTGAGGAGTACCTTTCAGTTAAAGAAAGTGGTAGATCAAGAAGTATTAGTCTGAATCCAGAGAAACTTCCTCCGAGTTTTGATGATAATGAAGCAGATGGCTCTCATGGCACCGCTAAGAGCCCGTCAGCTTTCGACGGGAGTGAGTTTCGAAACCGCTTCAAGGAGAGCGGCAAAAAGATTGGCAACTTTTTTTCTCCGTTGAAAAAAGTGCCCTCAAAAGTTGGAAGCGAAGTCAAGAAATTGAGGCGAAGTGTATCAGATCTAAATGTTTCGAAAAGGTTGCCTTTATCTGGTAGTGATATTGCAGGGAGCTCGGCCGAGTATCGTGAGGTAACGCCAGTAAACGCCACTGCTGATCGACTAAATGTAGAAATGATTGAAAAAATGAAGCTCAAACCCAATAAATATCCAAGAGGGAAACTCAATATTGAAAATCCTGATGACATTCAATCGTGGTCTATGCGAGATGTTGGTGAGGTCTTAAGATTCTGTCACTTAGACATGTATGTTGAGATATTTAAAAAGGAAACAATTGACGGGTCTCTGTTGTCGTCTCTGAATGCTGATGCTTTGGAAAGTCTCGGAATCCAAAATCCACTACATAGACAAAAGATTCTTAAAATTATCAACGGATGGCTGCCAAAGACATGACATATACTACTCATATGTAAGTCATTCATGTTTCAAATTAAGACTTAGAGTATGGAAAGATTTTCCTCAAATTTGTATTTTTCAAAGTCAAAGTATTGGTCAAGTGAAGGATAGCGTGACCGCAATATCTGCACCCGTCAAAACAATTTTTAATTTCAAAATTATGATAAATATCATTCGCAAATATCAGTTATAGAGAACTCATAGTGCATATATCACATTTGGAATACGATAACTTCTAGCTCACTGCATATTCACAATTTTTGCAAGTTAATTTGTGTTATTAATGTTATTGGAATTTCTATGTAATGTTTAATAAACGAGCAGGAGTGTTTTATCGGGTATAAAACACGAGGCGTAGCCGAGTAATTCTATACCCGATAAAACACGATCTGCGAGTTTATTGAACGGCTTAAAAAACTCATGATGTAAGTTCTCATATTGTACTGAATTCTTTAGGAAATGAACCAAGTTTGATAGAGAAAATCCAAATTAAAGTTTATGTAAATAAAGACGAATCTTTATCAGATATAAAACCTCCTTCACGGTCATGATTTCTATTGTGTTTCCTTCATGAATTATTAATGAGTTTTTTAAGAACTGTCAGTACCAATATTCGCTACGATCTCTCAGTATTATCCAGTAAAATCGAAAATTAAACTAGGTCCAGTTGGCATTGCAGTGCGTTGTGGACTGTTTTAGAGAGCGAAATAAACGCCATCTTGGAAATATGTTTACTAAACCGTCCAGAGAGGTGATATAAAGTCCACAATACACTTCTATGCTAACTCAACCCAGTTTTTTCTTCACTTAGCTAATTGTTTTGTCCCCCAGAACAATATTCCTCTCGGGACTCAGTGCACAGGGGTCTATAAAATTTCACATTTTCTCCCACTTACTCATTTTACAAATGTACAATTAATTAACCTCCAATGGCAGATACCAGAGTGACTCTCTATTTCCTTCAAACAAATGTTGTTTCAAGTCGAGGAATTTGGGTCAATACAATGAAATGTATAGAAACTGAACCAAATGCAGCATTTGTTTGAAGGCAATAAAATGTCACTCTGCTATTTAATCGAGTAAAATGTAAAATGTACTCAAGTTGAAATTTGGATACAAAATTCATCCTTTATATTCACACAGACATTTAATGCCGAGAATTTTGAACAAATAAACTGAAAAGAACCTGTTTATCTGCTTAACTTCAGTGTTTACTTTATTTGTTATCCCTCATAGTGATTTGTTCTTACTGGTAGTATCTGTAATAGTAGTGAGTTAGTGGTAGTAGTAGTAGTAGTAGTCGGTAGAGGTTAGAGGCAGTGGTATATACACTAATTCTTAACCTGATCTGGGGGTTGGGGTGGAGGTGGTTGGGGGGAAGTGGGCAATAACAAGAATTTCCTTCTCTTGAGGATTGAAACTTTTGTTGGTATTTATATATTATATTTTTGATTTGACTACCTAGTACAAGTGTTCGATTGTGTTAGCAACATTAAAATTGGTTGTAGTAGAAGTACACTGTAAATCGGAAAGAGCTAATTCGGCCCCAAAAAAAGGGTCATTTCGGTGAGTAAAATATAGTACCATTTTTAAGGGCCAATTTAGCCCCTATTTTAAGGGGCTATTTTGGCCCCTATCTTTTTAGCTAAAAAGACCCCAAAAAAGGGCTAAAAGGACTTAAACGTAGGGCTGATTTGCAAACTGGTGGGGCTAAAATGAATTACTGATGAGCTGATACGACTCTGTATTATTGGTTAATTGAGCCCTTCTACATGGGTAAAAATGCTCAGATGGACTGCGGATTTAGTTTCCTAGAGCTGCTAATATGACTCCGTGTTATTGGTCGATTAAGCCTTTGTACTAGAGTAAAAATGCTTCCATAGGATGCTGATTTAGGCACCTGGGAGCTCAAATACCAAATAAATAAAGAATAAAAAAAAAAAGAATAAGACAACAAGACCGTTAATTTCAATTACATTTTTAATAGACGTTTCTTTGCTGAGAAAGATTACATGACATCATTTTTCATATTACTTTTGCAAACTTACCTTTGAAGACAAATAATAATAACAATAAAATCCCAATTCTGCATTGGGGTGACTACATAATATTCTACATCATTAGATAAAAATTTTCGAGTCAATTTACAATGATAAACTTGACATGCACACACTAGAACATATTTAATGCAGAAATAAGAAAAGATTTTTTACACCTGCACATACCAGCTGATAAAGTTGCTGTGGGCAAGTTGTTTGACATGGAACAAGAGTGTGGAATTGATTTTTAAAATATTAATGTACAAATTGATGCATGAACAATATGTATTCCAGAACATAAACTAACCCAATTAAACTTCAATAAAATAACTACAGCTTTTTAGAATACTTTGACAGTCACAGCATACATGTATGTAGTTGATTCAATCAACCTTGACATAGAATAGCTATCAGCCTTATGCTTTGGATCCAAAAATGATCATGGGAATTTTATTCTAAGCTTCAGGACTGAACTGCTTTACTATGGCTATCAATATCTTAACAATCATGCGAATCATTCCCTTACACACTATGTTGAGGTTGTCCATGTCAAACAACTCACCTACTGCCACCACTTGAGGCTGTATGTAATTAATGATCTCATCATTGATGGAGTTTTCTCTCTGAAAGATAAATGGTACAATTATATTTAGATATATATATATATAATGAAAATGATGAGGTTTAAGGGAAATGAACTTAAAAATCACAAAGATATGAATTTTATAAAAGTGTGAAATTTATTCACCAAAATATGCTCCAATACTGTAAACCCTCTATTAATAACCCCTCTCCCCAGGAGACTTATTTATTTCAGGAAGGTTGGGGTTTAGCTTACCATTGGAGAGGAGCATTATAGAGGATTTCCTGTAACTGGCTTAAACTAGTGATTGAGACTAATGATTACTGTAATACCAAACAAAGAATTTCTGTCAGCAAATCTTTATGAAAAAAATTTAGATAATTCAAATTAGAACCAAATTCATCTTTAATCTTAAGAAAGTTGGTCATATCTGATAGATTTAAAATAGGTTGATTTGATACTTTAATTTTTGATTGAACATCATTGAGTAAGTTTATCAGTATTTCATACTTTTGGTGAACAGCTTTCATTTGGACAAAACTGTTGTATTGAATGATTTTTGAATGTCACTATTTTTGGGCTTTAGAGATTTACAGGCCTTTGTCATGTTTGTAAGACTATGCATTCTAATGTTTTGTTTCAATTTCCTTTTTAATGCTTTTTGTGCCTAACACTTCTTCTCTTTGTCTCACCAACTGAAATAATTTTCTAGAGGAGGAATTAAAATTCCATTAGTGATTTAGTGAGAATGAAACTTTTTTGGCCTCGAATTATTAATTTTTCCCAGTTGCCTAATTTGTAAACCAAGCAATGCATATGGTATAATGAGATTCCAAGACACTGGGTCTCGCACTCATCATGCACATACCTCGGTCACAAATTTGGACAACTAAAAATGTGAACACTGAAGCCAAACCCATAACCAAGCAATACATATGTTTACAATGTGATACCGTGACTCAAGGCCTCGCACACATCATGCATATACCTCCATTAAGTATGAATGCTTTAATATATAAACACTATTACATTTTTGCACAGTTGTCTAATTTGTAAACCAAGCAATGCATATTTTGTATAATGAGATACCAAGACACTGGGCCTTGCACTCATCATGCACATACCTCAGTCACAAATTTGGACAACTAAAAATTTGAACACTGAAGCCAAACCCATAACCAAGCAATACATATGTTTACAATGTGATACCGTGACTCAAGGCCTCGCACACATCATGCATATACCTTGGGTACAAATAAGGATTTCAATGAAGAAATGATTGTGTGAAAAAATGTAACACTCTATGAAGTTTTGGGCAGCTATGCTTTGCATTCATGAACATTATGATAGGCTAATGATGAGTTCTCTTGACTTGAGTGACAAAAAAGCGCTCCTAGATTCTTTCTGAGCTCTTTCTCCCTGCTTTTTTGTACGAATATAAAATTCATGTTCTCATAATTTATGAAAAAAAGCTTATAAAACATGCACATATAATGCACTTTGTACCTGTTGCACTAGTTATATCCATAACACTTTGGTAATCTCGAAACAGTTCTTCTACTAAGGCAGGTAAAAAAGTCGGAACGGAGTTAGAATAAAGTTTACCAAAGGCTTTGCCTTGGGTCTTATATCCTATAGTCTAATCCTGGATTATTTCAAAAGAAATGATTACATATAACTTTCGTTAAATTACAGAACATATCAGTGAGAAATACATACTTACATTATCACTTTCAAGAATTATAGTTTCTCCAGTCGAGGGTGTACTACTTCTGGAAATATTTGAAGAATATTTGACAAAATATTCAAAGATGGAGTACACTTGCGAATATTTTTGGACTGTCACCAAATGAAGGCACTTCTGACGTTGCTGTTGCCTGAAAAGGAATGAATAAACAGCGGATTATCAAAAATTAAAACCTAAAATTAACGGAAAAATAGCTATGAGAAAAAAAGGGTGCTTAAAAGATATATTCGTAAGTAAATTCCCGTTTCAACTCCATGAATCTGTACTACAGTAAACAAAAATCACCAACGGTTGCATCTCTATTGGCGCCTAAAAGTATGCGCATGCGTAATGGCAGCAACCGCTGAAAAATTGTGTGAAGGCACGATCTCGAATTACATGGACTGCAACTCACCGATGTTTTCCCAACACTGTTGAGACAGCCTCCTTAAAACGAACTCCTTCCTTAAAGTCTCTCCATTATCTTTATATGAAGATACAAGATCTTTGCCATCCAGAGACTCGGCGACTATAAAAAAGGACAAACATTCAGAGGGTGTGGACTGATCTCAGGACGTCTACTGACGCTATCTACATTAAGATTTTTTTTAAATGCTTACCTAAAATCCTTTTTATTGCATCTGGGTGAAATTCAAGCTTTTCAAGCCAAGATTCGGAGCGTTTGAAAAAGTTGGATCCAACTCTCAGTATCAGTCGTGTGAATACACGTTCCTGCCAACGTTTGCACATGATGGATAAAATCCAAGTAATAGGATATTTTTCTGTCTTTAAAACATGTTTTAAAAAATCCAATTTTTCGACACAAACAGCGCCGTACAAATAGAGCCAAAAAAGACACTAAGAAAGGACCCGAATTGATTGTCAGCTATTAGCGCTTGTTCATTTCTTAGACGGTTAAACAGGCTAGGGTTATGCCATTTTGCTTTTGGCCAAAACGGCTCCTTTTACCCAAAATGACCATATAATAGGATCGATATGGAAAACGGTGGGGCTATTTCAGAATGATATTGGGCTAAATTGGACTGTCCTGGGGCTGTTTTAGCCCCATTTGACCAAAATGACCCCAACATGGGTCAAAATAGCTCTATTGTTTTTTGGGGCTAATTTGACTTTTGGGGCTAAATCAGCTCTTTCCGATTTACAGTGTAGTTACTGAATTTATTGCAAATAATATTCTTTCTTTCTGATGTTTTCTTATAGCAGTACACTGCACACCAAAATTATATCCGTGAAAAAAATTGAAACATTTGCACAAATTGATAAGTTCAGTAGACCGTAGTATGACCGAAGGTAATGATCCTTTCGGGAAGAAAATATTTAATTAGATAAACAGCTAGTACATGGATGGAAGTCAAAGATGTGGCAAATTGTTAAACATATTACAATGTTGTACTACTCCAAAGAGATGGCATTTTACTGTAATTGCAAGACAAAAATAATTGAAAACAATTTTCAAAATTTTTTTTTTTGAATCATACTCTTTAAAAAGTCCAAGAATCATCTTTAAAAATCTTTCAATGCCATTAAACCATAGTAAGTAGACTATGATTAAACCTATAAAGACATTTGAATAAATAAACCTGAAGCGAGATGACGTTTTACCCCCGTCTCTAGACCATAATCCTTTTCACATTGCTTTCTTTCTTTAATTATGACTATTGTTCCTGCATTCTCTAAGGAATCAAAAATTTTAATATGAAAGAATTTTAAAAACTATTATGGTATAGAGTCGGGATAAAACGTCATCTCGCTTCAGGCTTATTTTGACAAAATCTACACGAGCAAGCTTTCCTTGACAAGTATCCTTGACAATATTCATTGCTCGTGTAGACAATCAGCAAGTTTTCTTTGACAATTTTTCCTTGACAAGATTTTCTTGCTCGTGTCAGATGATCGGAACTAATTTTACTTGACAAGTTTCGCCTGTGCCTGCAATGGCTTTTAATCAGCAGAGTAATAACAAAATTTTTTTCAAGTCTTTAGTTGAGCAAAAATCGAAAACAGCTTTATCACTCCAACTTATTTTTGCTTTAGCCACAGGTAGCCCAAGCTTGGTTTCTGTGGTGTCCTGTTATAAGGAAATGTATGGGGAATCATCCAAAATTTTAATAAAATCATCAAAACGTGAAATAAAGCCTCGAAATTTTACCTAATCATTAAGAAATAGCACTTCTTTCGCTCTGCGTGGTTATTGTTTGAATTTAGCCCGTTTTAAGATTTTTTTTACCCACCACTAAGAAATAAGAGAAGGTTGGAAACTCGGGATCCAAAAGCGAGCCATCACGAGTCTTTGAAACCTCGTACGCCTTCTAATTTTCTTTCCAGCGCCAAATTTTAGTCATAATCCTTCTCTCACATCCCTATAGAACCGAGAAAGTCGCATTAGAGATTAGTCTTCGCGTCTTTAAGCCATGAAATTTGCCTGTATTCACATACTACCTCGCTTGTTCTGACCCGTACTGGGAGCTCACTGTACACTAGTTCAACGGATTTCCTTTGGTAACCGACCCGAGGTCACGCCGGGAGTCTTCGTATCATATTCGCCGAACTTCGACGTCATGCCTCGGCAAACGTATTGTCATAGAGTAACCAATCACAAGAAGACGCAGGGAAATTCATAATTCCTTTAATTTTTTATGGATTGTATTCTTGTATTATTCTAGCTAGCTATAAAAAGTAGTAGAGATCGTAAAACAGTTCGATCGGAAAACAACAAGCAAGCGGGTCTTCCCTGCGTCTTCTTGTGATTGGTTACTTTAAAAAAATCTTAAAACGGGCTAAATTCAAACAATAACCACGCAGAGCGAAAGAAGTGCTATTTCTTAATGATTAAGTAAAAGTTCGAGGCTTTATTTCACGTTTTGATGATTTTATTGAAATTTTTGATGATTCCCCATACATTTCCTTATAACAGGACACCACAGAAACCAAGCTTGAGCTACCTGTAATATTCCATGCCACATTTTCCTTGTTGTTACACGAGCAAATTTCAGCCTTGACAATTTTTCCTTGTTGAGGAAAATTTTTTCATTTGAGTCCATCTACACGAGCAAGTTTTCCTTGTCAAGAAAAACTTGCTCGTGTAGATGCGGCTTTATAGTGAATATGACGTTTGATGGCGTCATTTGACTCCCAATACCAAGATGCTTTGCAAATTTTCTTTCTTATTCAAATTTACATTCCCTCATGAGAATAGTAAGACAATTGGTGATAATTAACTGAACGAAAGACAGTGTGCAATGGAGTCTGGTAGTAGAGGTCAATGAGCGCCATCATGCATATGTCCTATTGTGACAACCATTAATTAACTAACTATATTCACAATGGACAAACAGATGACGAAATCTGCACCTATTTCGTGAAGAAACTGACGAGAGAACCAAAATAAATGAAAATACTTTATTTACTTTTGATTCATTATGGCATTTTAAATTCCTAATTTCTCCATTCCGTTCTGCCCCCACGGTGCATGCGCAAAGCATTGACTACATAAATATCATAAGAATAGATAGTATTTGTGATAAGGATTATCAGAAGAACTGTCTCAAGTTAGGCTGTAAAATAACTGACATTTTCCGATCCTTTTTTACGAAGGTAGAACTTCAGAACCAGTGGCTACAATCCTCTTTCCCTTGTCCATTAATATTATATTTTGAATGTTATTTTAATCGTCTCGCTCTCTTCCTAAGATCGACTGAATCACTCATGTGTATAGTGTTTTTTCATATGAAGCCATGCACGAAAGATATCGCGCTAACTACGGCTGAAATAATTGAGGCACCTATCGAGTCGTTTACTACGTTTTTTAACATGGAAGCGGTCATCAACGTGGATGGAAAAGACCACGTCTATGATCATGACAAGCCACCAGAGATTGTAGTCACAGAACTTACAGTCTTACAACCTAGACAGGCGTCGTCTTTGGAGAGAAGAGTCAAAAGCAAGCACCAAAATGGTCACGACAATGCTCAACCTGTTTCATGTGAAGTCATAAAGTGGTCTTTGAGTGGCGAAGACAAATTGAATGTCCAAGTGACAAAAAGCCCTCGAAGTTCTTTGAAGAGAGAGCAAAAAGACAGCGGAAGTGGCAGCAAAACAGTCCTGAAAACGCCTTGTAAACTCCAAGATTTGACAGTCGATGAAATTTCGGAATGTCTCAGAGAAATAGGCCTGGAAAGGTACGTCGATAAGTTTCGTCATGAAGGTATTAATGGTAAACTATTCGAAGACTTGGACGAAGACTCTCTCTTAGAACTCGATGTTGAAGACCAAAGACACCAAGAAAAGATACTAAAGCTTGCTAAAGAAAAAGAATATCGACCCAAAACTCTAAAAGTTGAATTTAGCAGAAGTTAAAACGATCACAGCAGGTCTCGTTTAAAAAACAAAGTTGTACATTATCACTTTATATCCACAATAATACTTTGTATCTTTATCTACGATAAAAAACGAAGTCGAAATTCTACGAATGGTAAATTCTTTCAAACTGTTATTGAGTGTATCAATCGCTAATAACTGTAATTTTCATAAACTTGCGAACTCGCTACCTGCGAGCTGTACGCTGAAATTTGGTTTTTCGTTGCTGTCAATCAAACCTAATAGGTCGGTACCTTTCATATTTTTGACTGGCGGCAGCAAAAACCCAAATTCCAACAGGCGGCGAATCTTAACTACAGAGTTTGCATGTTTATGTAAATAGCAGTAAGAGAAGTGACTCACACTCTAGAAAGAGTTAGAAACTTCGAGGTCTTCGGATCAGTGGTGTATAACACTGACACTGGAATGCATTTAATCATCTGTGACTAAAAGTGCTATGAATCTTATAACAAGTGCTTTTTATACTTTCGATGTCATTTTGTCACGAGATAAAAGCGATAGATATTGTTGTATCTATAACACAGAAAAGAAAATATAACAATCTGTAACTTTAAACGAGTGTATTTCTTTATTCGTAATAAAACAAATTAAGTACTACGTGCATGATTAGTTGAATTTATCAATTAATCATTGGCATAACATAACCACGATATAACGCGCGCTCTTATTGGTTAATTAGCGTGCGCGAGCGTGGATCTAGATACGGACGGTGTACGCTGACGTGATTGAGGAACGCGCGCTAAGTAATGAAGATATATATATTTTTTATGAATAAATATTATTTTAAGGTTTTGCTATCGTTATTAAAACAAGGTTCAAATCTTATTTGTGCGTATATCCAGTTCTGGATGCACTAGGGAGGTTGCTTAAGCACTCAAGAGGCTAGAGTTGCACTCGGCTACGTCTCGTGCGACTCATACGCTTAAAATATACGCACGGTAAACTTGCTTGCTTGAGAGAACCAACATTACTGACAGATCTACGGACACATCGTAGACACCGTAAGCAACTAAAATAAATGCTATTCAAAACAATATTAACCAACAAACTGGCAAACTATCTCGCATTGATGTGCTCAATCTCATGGCTGACGACGTCACCTCGTAAAACTTGCGTCCTTCTCGCCTATCAACTGCAGAAGCTGCAGTCTAAATCCGTTGATATCGATATGGCCTGCGTCTCACTTGATGAATTCGCGTAAAAAAAGAAAATAGGCGTGACTTATTTGCTGGACCATCTTCTTACAAAAACCTCTAAAATAAAGCGAAAAAAAGCGTTGTTATGAATTAACTTCCATCTGAAACAACTTATAACTTTGGACAACAAACCCTGTCTTGAAGAAAAAGTAATGAAAATATTTATACTCGAAAGTCGCTGTACCATATGATAGACGTCACAAGTTCTGTAGGTATTATTTATGCGAATTCTTTTTCAAAAAGATTCTGTTTTATAATTTAGATTTTAATTCAGGTTTAACACAAGCAACTGTAAAGATGTCTTCAAATGTCTACAAATGCATGATAAATACAGAATGCTGTATACTAGCTATGCTGCATACTTAGCTTTTTTAGAAACGAAACCGGAATGTTGGCCAGAACATGGGGGAAATGATGTTATACATATATTTTTTAAATACACAAATAGGGGAAGAGGTCAAAACAATTGTCCTCAGTAGGGACCCGATTTTTTCAAAACGATAGGTGGGTACCGGGTGGTACCCCCCCCCCCCCCCCCCAAAAAAAATTTTCTTAAGAACCCGATTTTTATGAAGGGAGGTGTTGGCGGGTACCCCCCCATAAACACATACATTTTTGTTGAGGACCCGCTTTTAATTGAGGGATGGTTACGGTGGGTATATATCCCCCCCCCCCCCCCCACTGTCCAATAAAGTAAATATTTAAAATATATATGCCTCCAAACATATATTCTGGGGGAATCTTTGGGCAGCGGTAGGCATCACTTAATTTTCCCGGTTTTCCAACAATAGAAATCTTTGGTTTGCCAAGCCATGGGTTAATACAAGGAAAATTGAACTTTCTCAGTTGAATCCGGTTCATATCAGTTACGCGAGTTATAGTTAAGTAAGTTCATTGTACGTAAAGGGTTATCCTTTATACTGGTTTGGAACTTTAGAGTTGTATTTTTTGAGGACAACCATGTGAGTACGATGTACCAGCTTCCGGTGAATTTTAATGTATCGATGTCACAAAACTCATTTGTCAATCATGACGATCATGAATCAAGTTGCAAGGTATAGGGAAACTTCATTGTTTCATCCCGTAAAAGTCTTTTCCGAAAGGAGAGAAAAATAATTACGTAAGAGAGAAGTGTTTCGTTGATGTAGTATAAATAAATGTAAATATTGTAAGGCATCTAAACCTCTAAAAACCAAAGAAGTAAAATTTCGTTGAGAGTCTTTGTAATAGGTCATGAAAGGTCAAACAATAATAGAAAGCTGTATTGCAGTCAAAACACCTCGAGCGTGAACACGTATTAATGATGATGGTCATTAAGAAAAAGAAAAAACAGAAATATACCGTAAACATCTACATGAAGTAATAATTTTGCCTGAAATCGATACGAAATGTATTCCTTATTTGTACTTTTTATTCTATATGTATCTTCTTCTTTTTTGTTTTGCAAAAATATCTGTCAACATCAGCCGTTTCCGTTTTCTTACCAAAATGTGTCTCGTTTTACGAAACTTCATAGTCGCTGCTTCGTCGCCGT
Organism: Actinia equina; assembly: GCA_011057435.1. Classification (NCBI taxonomy): domain Eukaryota; kingdom Metazoa; phylum Cnidaria; class Anthozoa; order Actiniaria; family Actiniidae; genus Actinia; species Actinia equina. The sequence continues at coordinate 105,363 of WHPX01000035.1, forward strand.
CTTCCCTTACCCCACAATTTGATTTGAAGTTGTTTGACTCTCAAAAGACAAAGCAGCATCATAAGTTGCTGCTGCATGTAAATCAGATCTTGCAAAAAAGCGAGTAAGAAAAATAGAGAGATGATGAAGTCTCGAGGAGACACTTTAGTACTGTTGTAAAGACTAAACGCTCGTGCCGCGAAAAACACGTCATATATTGCGCGGTAGTGCCAGATTTTGATTGACATGTTTCTTGCGGATCAGATTTTGGTATCTTGTAGTGTGAACACAACAGGTCAAACAATTGTTTTTAAAGCCAATTTTTGTCATGAATCAAAATGACTCGGACAATTTTTGTCCGACTAGGAGCGCGAACGTATGGCGTTCCATCCATGCCAAAATTCATAGTTGACATTCGATATTGTAGTTTAAGTATTCTTCTTGGTTTGTACGATTGGACATTCAAGGTTAGATATTTTTTACGGAGTTTTCACAATTCTACTTTGTAGTTAAGAGTATGTCGATATTGTAGCTGAAGTATTCTTGTTGGTTTGTACGATTGGACATTCAAGTTCAGAGTATTGAACATTCAACTTATGAATATCCAACCGCAATCCACTTTACATGTCGTCATCGCGGGCTCAAGGTACGAAGACTCCTCAAAATGGCGGGATAAAAACATAGTAAGTTTAGCTAATTTTCTTATCTTTTTTTCATAAGAGAAAAGTGTTAAAAATTCAAAAAATATACTTAACTCGATTATTCATATATTTTTCCTTTGTTTTATATGTTGTAGTCACCCAAGCAGGAGATTCTGTGTAATCATGAACGACATATTCTATTTGCTACAGTCTATTCATGACATTATCAGTGGTTTAAACAGATTAACAGATGACTCGAATAATCAAATGGACTTCGAGTTGGTAGTTAGTAAATTTGATTATCTTCAGAGAATGTCAAGTTGAACAATACCATTGAATGTCCAAATGTGACATAAAAGTACAGTGTTTCAGATGCGAAAGCGAAATGTTCCATACTATAAAATATATGAATAATAAAGTACCTCTTTTATCACCTCGATCCACTCCTCTAATATGTAGGATTCAGTATTCAGTATTTTTTTGAAAGGAGCGTACCTTTCCCCATGGTTGTGTCATAACTTTTGACTTTGTGTTTGCAAGGTCTTTTGTATCTAGAACTAAACACAACATTCATCATGCTGGCCATGCTGGCATAAGCACTGGACCAAAGATAATTTGACTGATAGGTTATGCCATTCGGGCATAGAAAGGAAGTAAATACTTTAACATAATCATAAAGAACAGTTCATAATGATAAGTGCAGTCGATTCAAGAGACTAAAGAACAGCAGCTCTTAGACGATAGAAAAAATATTTGGCGCTTATTTCCTTCCTAAGGTACATGAAAGTACTAAAATATTAACGGTATTCCGATCAAATACCATGTCAGATATTAGCAAGATTAAATGGAGTAGTGAAGAATATACTTTAGAGAGGTTCGTGCATCTCTTTCCTCTGCCTCAAGTTGTTCGCATTAAAACGAACCTGAAAGGAAACAATGAAAGGAAAGGACAACCGGTTAAGACGTTATCGAACGATGTCTTTGTTCTCCATTGCGAAAGACGTAAAGAGGTAATTCGTGCCACTGATTCTCTGAAGAATGAGTTTTATTTGCCACACGACTCTACCGCCAAAGTTGAAGTGATCTGGAAAGATTATAACAAGTTCTACGACAACGTAGGCGAGCTGTTCGACCATTTCCCCTCGCATGTGCTAGTGGTTGAAGAAGATGAGACTTTGGGAATCAAAAAAGGCGACGTTCTTAAACTTAAAAAGAAGGTAAAGGATAGAGAAACCAATTATCTGAAGTGTGCTTTTCTGGATGCAAATCGTGCTGATGTGGATATTCCTTTCAGTTACAAAGGGGTTTTTAAGACTCTCGGAGATCTGACATCTGAAAGCATCCCCCTTAAAGAGGCAGTCGAGTTTTGCAGGCTTCCTCGAAACGTGAAATTTATTGGCAATAAACTTAAAATCAAAAGGATTGATGATACATCCAAGAGCCCCACATTGTTAAGCAGTTTGGAACGTGTCACGCTACACGAAGTTATAGACCATCTTGACGTCATAGCGAGCCAGGTTTCACACGGGCAAGTCGTTGTGAGTTCAATTCCTCTTGTTGAGGACGTCATTGTCAACGCCGCGACTGCAGAATCAAGAGGCGGTCCAGAATATACTCGCCATTGTCAAATGATTGATAGGAAAACTACAGCAGAAATGGTGAAGGAGATTGGCGTCTTGCATCAGCACTGGGTTGTGTTCCAGGAAGATGGCACCAAAGACCCTTCTTCCTCTTGGAATCACCAGCTCTTTAGCTTGGCTAGTCTTAGGTATGAGGACATTCCACACGTTGACGATGACAATTCGTCGGCGGTAAAAACTGGTGGGAGAATTAATGTGGATAAAGAAGCACCCTTTCTTCCTCCTAAAACGAAAACTACAGTTTCAAAGAAACAGAATCCACCGCCTATTCCCCCAAGAAGTCCCTTACTACCCATTTTACATCCCATTTTAATACAGCATGCCACTAGTGAGCGGGAAGATGCCGGCTCGTTTCCTACTTCCTCGAAAACTCCATTACGATCCAAGCAAAATAATGATAACAAAAACGCAAGAATTTATTTTCCTAGTGAACCAAATAAGAAGGACAAGCAACGAGATCCATATCGAACTGAAGGGGGTACACATCAAGATGTGAGTAGGAAAAATAAGGAGAGATTTGGCACTTATAACCTAGAAGGAGAAGATGGGTATGTCAAGATGGGGAGTGATGAACCCCATTTGCCAACCAAATACGGCGTTCTTCGTGAATCCACTCACAAACAAGCTCAACCAGATTATTCCAAGTTCACTAGTGATAGAGGAAGCCAAGGACACCACCTAAACCCAAATGTGTTAATACCTTCAAAAGAGAGCGATCAAGGTCGCATAACAAAGAAACTAAATCGGAAATTAAAAAAGACCATAATCGACTACAGAGGCGACGAAGCTACGACCCAAAAGATACCCAAAGACAAGGAGGAATATTTTCGAATCGAGAAAGCGATCAAAATCAACCGGAGTCGACGAAACACAAAATTCCTTCTGATACCACTCCAATATTTCATTATGATTCAGAAGATGTCCACCTTAAAATCAGATATGAAGATTCGGAGGAAAGTCGTGAGCTATATTCAGAGGTCCCACCCATGATGGTAGAAGCTGATCGACACAACAAACTGCCGATTTTAAAATATCCTCAAAAGATGCCAAAGGCTCCGCCCGGTTTGGATTTCACCAACAGTAAAAATGTAAGCAAGTGGAGCCGCGTGACGTTGTTGAGTTTCTCCAAATTTCTGCCTTGG